>JAOTRQ010057342.1:0-24443 GCA_028565875.1 Hoplisoma paleatum | reverse complement strand
TAAGAATATACGTGCATTCATTCAACATTTTAGTAGCAAAATAATTGCGATTAATTGCGATTAATTAATTACAGACCATGTAATTAACTCGATTAAAATTTTTAATCGAGTCCCACCACTAATAAAAATATATATATTTAAAATACAGATTCACCCCTAGATTTGCAGTTAGTAAACAGATATTAGGTTAAGTTCTAATAAGTAAAGTATTATGCATCTAGTCGAATTTTCAAAGTGTTCCTAATAACATGTCTCTCAGCTAGAAGAGAAGCAACTGCCCAAGGCAATGCATACTCTAACGTTACAAGTCCAACAAGGTTATACTTATAATGTGAGTAATCCCAAGGACACGCTTCCAACAGCCTCAGCAGGACCCCCCAACTAAACTCCCACATGTAAATAAACAATGTGTAAACAGTCACTCGTAGCAGTAAGGGGGTATGTCTTTGTTTTAGAGTTGCACTTATTCCCTCCATGAAGAAGATAGCCGAGCTATAGATGAGTAGTGCCCACAGACTTGTGTGACCAGGAAGTGTCTGGTCTCGTGTGTAGTACCAATTCCAGGCAGCAGTGAATGTCACTTCACATACACACCCATGGAGAGCATATATGTAGAGACGGGCGAGTGGAGACAAGGGTGAGAGTGTCACCATACCAACTGCAACAAAGATACTTTGTTAGCACATATCTCCTTATCTTTAAAACATTCTTCATTGATTATAATTTGTTCTCCATTAACTATTAAACAAATATATATACCCTGAATCAGCAAGGGCTTGGTTTGTTTCCGGTGTTAATAATATAATTGACTTCCTCTTTGTGTGATTTATAACTATATCATTAACAGAGAAAAGCTTAAGCAAACAAAGATGGAGTTTATCTGATCTAATGATCTAAGTACACATGTTGTTTAATCAAAGTCTAAGCACACTCACATAATGTAAATGATATGTTGTGTAAAGTTTATACAAAAATAGCTCTGTCAGGTTTGATAAATTAATAAATGCCATTTCACAAGCCTTAAAATTTTGTAAAACAAACTTTCTTGATTGATCCTACTGTAGAAATAAGACCCCACATGCAAGCCAGCATTAGGAGTCTAAACTTCCCAGAATGAATCTTGGTATTTCTGGTTATTTATAGAAACTGTAAAAGCTACATATTATTTATTGATGTTTTGGATCATATAAGCCATCACAAACCTTCCCATAATGTAATTATTTTATGATGTACTGTATATAGTGGCTTAAGCTTTTACCATGAATGACCAAATAATACAATAATGTTGTTAATAATCACACTCAAAAATTATAACAGACTTTTAACTACACATTGTATCATTTTCTGTATCGTGTGTGTGACTAATGTTGCATGCCTTTTTACCATGTTAATTTCTATGTTTATTCCTTTCTTATTCAAAAATAAGTTAATAAATAATAAAGTTAATAAATTAAATGCTTTATGCTAAGTTTATAATTTGTTAGTTTATTTTGCTTTTACTGTCTAGAGGACTGGCAATTTCATTGTAGTGTAACTGTACATCATTGTGCACACGGCAATAAAGTCTAATAAGACTTATTACATACATTTTCTCTCAAATTGTAAAAAATAAATAAATATACTAACCAAATAAATAATTTAAACTTTACTTACTATTATGTTTTGTTTGAAACCTCCTTTTAAATTCCATCACTGCACAAGTTTAGCTCTCCGGTACAAGGCTACAGATTTGACATCATTTCCCCATTGGTGAGTTATGTCACTGGTCTTCAGTTTTCCTTAGATAATTATTAAACCAGTGCCTAGTTGATATTGCTTGTCCAAATCCATTAAACATACATTTGATTTGAGTCATCTTGTAACTTGTATGTAGTTTTTTTCTGCTTAACTTAATTTCATTTATTAATAAATAACCAGTCTTACAATTAAAGTCTACAATACAATCCAAATCTTAAAAACTTATGAGTACATGAGTGAGATGTGATTGCATTTGATGGCTAGAAATGAACAGAGTATCTCCTACTTGCCTACAAATATGTGTGAGAATACTGAAATAATTAAATTGAATTGAAAAACAATGCACCTGAACAAAAGATCGGATCAGCATTGTTCTTCTAATTGTTTCTCACCTAACATAACATAATGAAACTATTCAAGGAAATGGAATTTCATGGCATAAAGGTCTAGATCTTTTACATTTTCCAGACGAATAAACATAAAAAAGTCTTTTATGGACGCCATGTGCTCTGGACCAGAGACAATAAAGTTCATCCAGATGTTATATGCAAGTCTATGGTTTGTGTCTGTTGCCTTGAGAAATACCATTTGAACTTCTGTGATGATCTCAGAAACGCACAAAAGCACATGAAATCATGAAACAACAGATGCTGCCTTCAAGAAATCATCTTTTCTAGGCATATCCATGCAAGTATGACCTGACTGGCCCCCAATAGAAAATGTGTAGATCAAAACCCTATGGGACAAAACAAACCAAATGGGACAAAACAAAAGCTTTTTATGATCATTTAATGTTTCTTTAAATCATCATTATCTTAATCTTCTGTGCCAAACATATTATACGTGTGGTTAAAAGGAATGGCAACATTACAAATAGGTAAATGCTTTACAGTACCTCTTTTTTGTAATTCGTAGCAGATCTGAAATGCAGAATTTATTTCTTAATAAATGCAATGAGTGTCATGAAACTAAATAAAAGTACAAAAAAATAATGTTGTCCATGGCCACAGGTGTATATAAGAATGTGTCGCTGTCAGGAGCTCAGTAAATTTTAGTCTGGAACTCTGGAGTCTTGACCTCAACCTGATAGAAACACCTTTGAGATGAATTAGAGAGGAGACTGATAGTCAGGACTTCTTGCACCATTATCAGTATGTGACCTCACAAATCCCCATAAACACATCTCTGAACCTTGTGAACAGCCTTCCCAGAAGACCTAATGCTGTTCTATCTACAACACCATATTGAACCCAATTGTTTAAAAATGGGATGTGATTTAAGATCATAATTGAGTCAAGGCAGGTGAGCGAATACTTTCGGGAATATAGTGTACTTGGTTGAATTTGTGTTCATTCATTCAATTTACTTGATCAAGGCCATGTTGTCACTGGAGTAGCTGGGGCCTTGAATCTACTTACATTCTGTGAAAAAGCAAACACTTTAGACAGACTTTTCAGCTATATACAACAGATTTACGATAGATTTATTAATATAATTATGACCACAACACATTTCCTCGTTCATGTCGCCTTAATTATACAAGTAAGTTACACAATCATTAAAAAAATGTTGAGTACACAGAAGTCAAAAAATGGGGAAGTAAAAGTGTGTTGTAAACTGGTAACTGGTCTCCAGTTTAATTTATTATTATTATTAGCAGTAGTGGTAGTAGTATAATAATACTATTCTCTCAGGCAAAATTATCTCAGCACTCTTTCTTTTTACTGGAACATTTTCTATGGATAGGGTGTCATCTTGGAAGACTAGTACTATCTGCAAACTGCTAAAGAGTTCTTTGTGACAACCTGTTCCACATTTCCAGACAGTTTTTTGTGATTAGATCATAAACAAACATGGTTTGATGATTTAGGTGTGAAGGAATTTCACTAGCAAAAACAGAATCATTGCACCATCTTTTTAGAAGGAAACGTCAAAAGACCAAAAATACACACTTTTTATTGTTGTTCACTTGTTTTGCATCTTAATAAAACTGGATAATGAAATCAATTCTAAGTCTGTACTTATTCATTCTTTTGTTTCACAGTTGTGTCCTTTGTTACATACATCAAGGATAATGACAATAACATATTTTATTGACATTTCATTTTTTAATGATATGGTTCATCTACACGTTGTATTATAAGATTTAATGTGCAATATTTTGCTTTCTCAAACATTTTTATTTTACAAATGTACCCCAGTAACTCATAATATCTCATTATAACTGATGTTTAACTGATATTGTACATAACCTTTATGTTTTATTTGTAAACACATAATACAGAACGACATTGCAAGTTATGCAATTTTTGATCAATAATTTTTCTATTTAATCATTTTTTTCATACATTTAAAGAATTGTCAAATATTCCACCTCAAAACACTGTTAAAACAGGGAATAAACATTACACACCAATCAGGGATAAAATACCATCACATTCATGTATTATCATGTATTCTGACTTCTTAATATCAGAATCAGTATTTACTAATTGCCTTGTAAGATGATCAATCTTAACTTTATCAGCTTGAGCTACAACAGCGCATCACACAAAGATGACACAGACCAGCTTTTCTTCTCCAGTACTTTTATAGAGCAATTTTGATAGATACTGACCACTACATACATGACAGACTAACATGTTTTGACTTCATCATGACACCATCATGCTACTACAGATAAACTGTAACTATGACTCATTTAAGACTAAAACCGATGTTGTATGTCTCCACTACTACCAAAGAAATGGTGACTAAAAGACTTAAATGTGCTTGTTTTTATGTGCAACATTTTTGTTTCTCACTACTCTGTTGTAGGCACCATTTTTATCTGATCTTGTGGTTTGCTAATAATCTTTTCGAAAATTTAAAGTCAACCTGTTCTGTCGAAACTACAGAGCTTTTTTCTTCATCTGTCTTTAAAAATATAATTTCATTCATCAACAGAAAACAGGCCAACAATTTTAATTTAATAAAGTTCACAGTGCAATTTTTTTTTAATCTTAAATCTGTACTGTTGTATAGAAAACAACCAGATAGATTAACATATAACAACTGTTATAATGACATATTTCAAGCGTGGGATATATTGTACAGCAAGTGACAATTTTATCTTTAAAGTTGATGTATAATAAACAGGCAAGCATGAGAAATTCAGTTTGACAACAGACAACTGGGTTTGGGTCAAAGCATCTTAAAAACAGTAGCTTTGTGAAGTGTTCCAGATCTGCAGCGGTCAGTTTTTACCAAAAGTATCATAGGAACCACTTTTTTATTTGTTCTTTTCAACATAGATTTATTAAAACCTCTATTAACCTGTACTTTCAATATGTTTTGCACAAAGAATTGCAAGTTGTTACATATTAAATCTCATCTGTTAGTTAGAAAAAACACATATTTTTTTAATTATTTTTTTTATATAAAATCATTTTTGTTAGATTAACATTTACTTGTTTTGCTTGAATAGATTTTAAACTAGGAACTTTATTTCAACTCAAATAAAAGAAATTCTCATGGTAATAGCAGTGCCACCAAGAGCATCTCAACTGCTCAAAATTGTGTTCCATTGTAAGTCGCTTTGGACAAAGGTATCTGTTAAATGCTGAAAATGTAAAAAAAAATGCATCTTACAATGGGTTTCGGCAGTTGTAGTTTTGTGGTTATGGTGCTGGACTCGTAAGCATAAGTTTGCAGGTTCAAATCCCACCATTGACCACTGTAAGGCCCCTGACTTTCAATACTCAGACTGTAAAAATCCATGTAATTCTGTAGAATAAAGGTTTCTTGTTCAGAACCTGAAACATTTGGATGGTGAAAGTATTTATGGAGCCAGATGTAGCTTACTGATTATAGAACTAGACTGGTGGTTAAGGAACTAGTAATCCAAAGGACACCCGTTTAAAACCTTACTACTGTTAAGTCGCTGCTTTTGGATCCTCTTTATAAAATACATGTCTTCACTGACACTTCACATATAGTTTAGTGACCCATGACATGAGCCTGGCAGTGACTAAAGTTGAACCCAAGATTGAACCATGAACCACTGCACACCATATTTAAAATGAATTTAATAATATCACTTGAAATGAATAGACAAAACATGGTTATTTATATAACATTGGATTCAAACCAAACAATAGATATATCAGTGTGTTACCATGTCCAGGATGAATGCATCTCAGTGGTTACTGATGGTATAGGAATCACAATCACCATGCATAGTACATCTATTTGTACAAAATAAAATATGAGTATATATATAAAGTGCACAGCCCATTTCCTGTTTTAACAAACAACAAAAAATGTCCAAAGTCTGGGGTTGTAAACTTCCTCTAAACATTGCAGCTAATTTAATGCCAGTTCGGTTTCTTTAGAAAAACACCAGAATGCTTTTCTTTTTTTCTTTTCTTTCACCATTCCTTTTCTTTACTTAACAAGCTTTGCTGGATACAAGTTTCTTCAAATGAGTTTAGTAGCTGATTTACATAGGCGCGATATTAATAGATATCTGTTTTCTTTTGAGCAATAGATTACAGACAGGACAGCCTTAATGTCAGTATTCACTTCATTTCTTTCTTACTTATCATGCACAAGAACAGGAAGCTCACTACTAAGTTATTACAACAGTTCTTTTCCGGTGTTCATACTGATTATGCTGATTCACCCCTGGTAAGTAACATACATGTTGTGATATATAAATGTATATGTTTAAAATAAATGTATTATGGTTGTATTAAAAGATTTATATTAATCTACAACGATAATTAAATCATTTTTAAAAACAGTTTAAAGAACTTGTGTCCATGTGATTTTGAGCTGAAATAACTGGAATGTACTTTGCTTCAATAACGTCTAATACTATAACTGTTCTACTGCACAATCTCCCAGCTCATGGCTTTTGTGTAAAAACTGCTTTAAATTCTCTCACAGTTTTTAAATGGAATTTTAACCTAGAGGCTAGAAGGTCACTCTATGCCATTTAATCACTTGGTACAGATTAATTTAGGGTGAAGTCAAAACCGGACATGGAAATTACTTTTATTCATAGACAGTGGTGTCTATAACATTAAATACAATTATTTTAATACAAATATTAATTACAACTTACTCAATCTCTAAAAATAGAGACAAGATTTTACTGGCTGGAGCAATTCTTGTTTTTGGTGCATACTTGCTCCCACTGTTACTTTGCACATTTGTTCCTGTCCTAAACTGGCAGACTTGTTATTTGACATTTTCATCACTTTCTGCACTAAACTGCTTGATTCTCCTTTAGACCAACAAAGCTCCTTCTTGTCACATGCCAATAGAATATATATGAATATAATTTTTTAATACGTAATGTATAAATTTCAGATATTTACATATACTGTATGTATGGTGCATAGAAATATATATGTTTAAGTATATGTTCTACATATTGTCCTACATATTGAAAATATTAATGTATTATTAATCCAGAGTCTTTGTTAAATTGATGAATTATTAATATTATAAAAAGTCCAGTATAAGTAAAATAGACTGCACATTGTACATGTACAAATGATCAGTGATTTAATCAAATGTAGTATACTTTCCATTTCTTTATTCATGAAATTGCATAATTGCATGTTATAACCACCTGAACTACTTGGAAAGAACCCTAAATGCCGATCTTTGTAAATCACAAAATCACACTTAAATAAATACATTTATTTTTCAATTGTAATTTAAATTGTACCATTGTGGACAAACGTTGAGTCAGAATTGCACCAAGTTTGGTTCATCACTAATTCAGCTGTTTTAGTTTTTATAATGGCAGATTGTAATAATTCTACATTTTGAGTAATCAGATGAATGGCAAAAAAGCAACATGGCACCGACTACAAAATGAGGGCACGACTTTAGTTGTCTATGATCTTATCACAAAATTTAGTCCAGCCTCAGCATTACAGCCCTAAAACGAAGTAACATAATTTCAGTGAAAGTCTAATTAGAGCCATATGTTCATAGAACAGCATTAGACACTACACACATACAAAAAATCCCAATACCATTCATAGTTTCTAATATAATGTCACATCACAGCTGTGTTGTTTAGCAGTCCCAATACTTTTAACCTTTAATCTTATGTGAGAGATACAGACTAGGAAATAAGTTTAGCAAGCAAACTTAGCTGATGAAATTCAAAATTCTACTGTTCCCAAGAGAATAGAGGATCCTGGAACACATCCTGGAAGTGTTTATACTAGAAGTTTATACTAGAAATAATTAAATATAAATACATTTACATATTTTACCAATCAGGAATAAGGCTTTGACTACCTTTCTAATATTGTGTTGGTCCCCATTTTTCAATGCTAGCTGAGAAGTGCAAAACAAATCACACACCAATGCAACAATTACAAAAGCCAAGACAACAATCACAAAAGCAGAGTCAACAATTACAGTCAGATAAAAACCTGTCTGGAAACTCTGGGAAAGAACAGTAGTGGTTCACAGTGTACCCAAGAGTTGATTGATGAAGCCCTTTAAAAAACATGCCTATTGACCTGACACCTAAATTAGTAGATCTCAAGACACAAAAGTATGTATGGCATTTAAAGAATGGTACCACCAATCATTATGCAGACTACAGATCTGTGTTTTACAGTCATGCTTTGCAACAAACCTTTGATACCAATATGACTCATGACTTCCGTTGTGTTTCACTAGATTTTTGAAGCTTATTTTTAATTTGATTTCACCATGGGTTCCAGTGAGTGTGAACCAGGACCGCAAAATTTGACTGCTTCGATTCTTCCTCCAGTCCTCATCACTGAGCTCATTCTTGGCCTGCCAGGAAACATAATGGCACTGATCATCTTCTGTTACCACCTTCGTTGTTGGAGACCTAACATCTTGTATCTGTTCAATCTGATAGTGGCTGATTTCCTCCTCCTTGTGAGTCTGCCTTTTCGGATTGACAACTATCTGCATTCTGACTACTGGAGGTTTGGAAATGCTTGGTGTCGAATGAACTTGTTTATCCTGGCAGTCAATAGATCAGCAAGCATTGGGTTTATGACTGCTGTGGCTGTGGATCGATATTTTAAAATAGTCCACCCTCATTTTAAAGTTAACAAAATAAACTCACGCCAAGCCAGCGCAATTGCTTGCTTCATCTGGATTGTAGTGATCCTGCTGCGAGTGCCTCTGCTGTCCAATGATCTCCTGTTACAAAACACAACTGCCTCTATCTCCTATTGTCGAAGCTTTAGTGGTGAAGACCCTTCGCTGGGTATCCGGCTCCACCATATGGTATATATCGGGGAGTTCTTTCTTCCACTGATGCTTCTCTTTTTCTGCTCTATCAGAATATTTTGCATTCTACGGCAACGGAAGATAACCAAGGAAAAGAAAGTGCAAAGGGCAATGCGGACCGTTTTGGTCATTGTTGGTGTCTTTGTTTTGTGTTTTTTTCCTGGAATTGCAACAGGACTGACTGCTCTATATCTAAAAAAACTTGGAAATGAATACTGTAAGTCTTACACTCTTACTGGCCAGTTGTTCACCATGTCAATAGGATTTACTTACCTGAACAGTGTGCTGGATCCGGTCATCTACTGCTTCTCTAGTTCTATGTTTCGCAATGCTATAATGCGCTACATTAATCGCTTTGGGTTTATGGAAATAGAGCTTGTCCGCCGTCGAAGCACAGTGAGTGCAAGTGATGGTTAAGAAGATACAGATTTATGCAGCAAAACCTGATATGGGACTAAAATTTGAACACTTATAACATGTTTTAGCTTCATGTAATAGAAAATTCTATAGAAAAATGGAAGCATTCTTTAAGTTGAAATTTGCTTAAATAGAGAATATAATCCAAACTATACAGTTTATACTGACAATCCAAAACGTTCCACAATGAGAATAACCTGCAATTTACATATCATGTTTATAAAACTAAGAGTAAGTACATCAAGCAGAGTAAACATTAATGTAAAAAAGAAATGCAATAAATTGATTTACATTGACCGTGTAAATGATATTACTATACAGCATCATGACAATTACAACCACATAGGGAACACTATATACTTCTATCTTATTCACTATGTATAATGTGTACTATGTATAATGTAATACCAATTTCATAGGAACATGGAGAAAAAGGTCTTTTTTCATGGGAAGTGTAAGGTCATTATGATTTTTTAGGTTAGGAAAGGAAAATTTTAACAAATTTGAAAGCACATGATTATTTTTGTTTGTTTTTTCCCCCAATAAATACACTAATGCTTTCATGGTGAAATAAAAAAGCTAGCACACCAACGATGATCATGATTTCAAATCTCAGCTCTGCCACTGAGGTGTAGCACCTACACAACTAGTGATTGGCCCAGTGAGAACATGGATGGATCAACTAAGTGGTGTCACTGATGTGAGTCTAAGCACCATTTGAACCATTCTCATGCAGGGGGAAAGATGCATTCGTATGGTCGTGTGTTGCCAACAGTAAAGAGGAAGTGAAATTTTGAATCAGTTGAATACAACTAGATTGAAAAAATATTTTGGGGGTTTTGTTATTTATTTATTTCGGCTTCTCCTGTTAAGGCTTGCCACAGTGTAGCATAAGCTTCTTATTGATTTGCAATCATTGTTATGCCATATGCATTGTGTCAAAACCCTGTCTTTTTTATCCCAAGTTTATGTTAAGTTAATGGTTTATGCATCTTAGTGGCTATAACCTACATAATTCTATGACTCAAATGAACCTGGCTTCAACTGTTTGTACTGTGGGAGGAAATCAGAGCATACATAAGAGACCAACACAAATGGACAACGTGTAAATTCCAGACAAAACCCAAACATCCGCTTGGGGTTTGAGCCCAGGACCTTCTTGCTGTATGATGAAAGTACTACTTACTGAGCCACTGTGAAATGTAATATGACAAATAGTATGTTAGACAAAAATTCTACACTCTACATACTGCATAAAACCGACTTAAATAGCCCAGATATTATTCTAAAAAAGTATAGGCAGAGAAAAGCTTTTTTTGTATAGCACTTTATATACTATTAGCAATACTGAAATACCACTAAACGTATTAAAGCATGAAAGTAAAACAAATATGTAGCTATGAGAAACAGATTAATGAAGTTTTTTTATTATATTGCTTTTTGTATTATTACTATATTTTTGGCATATTAAGCTAATGTTTTCTCTTTCATAATTGTGTTTTTATGTGTAAATAGTCGCTTAAATGGGCAACCTGATTCTTTCTCATTCTCTTGTTTCGTATTAAACTAATAAACTAAACTAATTACAAATAATGTGATTTGTAAACTTCTGTAACTAAGTGGGCACTTACTGAGTGAAGATTTTAGAACTGTGAGCTCAGGTCTTGTAGTCCTTAAATTCATGAGCAGTATTCTGAATAAGCTATAGTCAAGTGTATCATTAATACAATTGTCTAGTCCTAAAGAATAAATCATGTGTAAGATAATCTAGATTTTAGCTTTAGAAACCCATATTTTGATAGAAATATATTTTTGGTGGTGGCTTGGATATGAAAAGTCCAAGAAAAGTGAGATCAGTGTATTATGATACCAAAATTTTGACTTGGTCTTTTGACTTGGACATTTTGAACATGATAATCACCAATATCAACTTCTGTTCTGTTCTTCAATTTATGATTCGTACTTTAAATTATAGAAAATTTTAGTCTCAGCCTTGAAAGGTTTGGGCCTTTATTTACAAAAACACATTACAAAGTTGTTGTAAAGCTCAAACATACCGTTGGTATAAAAACATACTCCAAAAAGAGGAATCTAAAAGCATGGTAACATCTGGTTCTCTAACAAGAAGCTTAAATGAGAAAAAAATACAACAGGTGTTTGATTAATGAATTTACCAATACATTTCCTATTGCAATTAGAATCTGTATTTAAAACGTCCTCCTTATCATACTGTTCACATTTTGACATCATAAGACTAAGACGACACCAAACAATTGATCAAGAGTACCTTAGCATTGCGAGGATTTAAACAGTTTCTAAAATGGAAGTGACCCCGAAATGCTTTGTTCACTATAATGAAAAGGGAAATGAAGGACAAGAAATTGAATGCTAAATGAAATGAAGAAAGAATATGGAAACAAGATGAGGGAAGGGTAAAACCTTTTAGGGTAAAACCTCTTGTGTGTGTACTTGTTTTAGGTACAGTACCGGTAGTTGTATTTAATGTAAAGATCTTTTCATTTGCTGTTATGGACTTTTCTGTGGAAACGGAATACCAAAATGAGTCTAAAGTGTTAACATTATGATATGAAAGTTAAATCACAAATAGAACAATAAAATATCAACAACGTAAATTACTATTTACTTTTAACATTTATGCTTTTCAAATGTAGCAAATATTCTGCTTGCTGGGCCCCTCGGAACACAAATATTGACAGTATTGTCATTTTAAGAGAAAGAGGTTAGTTTATATTAATTGCACAACTACATAAATAATTACTACTTGGATCTTTGGGGCATGATTGCCAGTGGTCAAAGCCCAATATTCCAAAAATACTGCTGCAATAGAGTCTCAGAATCAAGGACCTATAGTGGCCCCTGAAGTGAGTGGTGTCGGACATCAACCACATAACACAGGAGGAGTTGTCCTGCATGGACGACTGCTGGAACCATACAGTCTGCAACAAGGTACATGAAGCTGAGACTAGTGACAAAAAAGACAAAACCTGGAAGGTTTTAATGTTACTTGTGGCTGACAGTGTAGTCTGTCTTGAAGTCCAGCTTCTTTATTCTTTATAAGTCATTCTGAAGACATTTGCATTCAAATGTTTTCTTTTACGTAGTTGTCCTGAGTTGATTGTTAAAGGGCTGAAATATTTCATATGTTTTACATTTTCCTACAATACTCAAAACAGTGTCTCTCACAGTGTTAAATGTTTTATAAATCTTCTTATACTCAAGGAATCTTAAATGGGATAAAATAATCTCATCAACCAGCTCTTATGTTTACCAGATGATTGCAACTCTCCTTGAATGTATCAACTCATAAAGAAGTCATCCAAATCCTGATCCTTGAAAAAAACTATAATTGATCAAATCCTTGAAATCTTTAACATTTTCTGTAAACATTTGTGTCAGGTTTAGGCCTGTTCTTGATTTATAGTTAAGAAATGTCTGATAATGCCGGAATCTTCCACTTCCACAAGGCAGTAGTTTCAAGTCTTTACTGCAACAATTTTCTATTCACAATTTTGCCTTAATGTTTATTTTCATTACAGTTAATCTATTCACATTCAGTTTTCTTTTTAAGAAATGTATTTTGATTTATACAAGAACACTTTATGACAATACAAGAACACTAATGGCATTTACAGAGGTGAGAAGATGAAAACACCACAAAATCATAATAGATTCTTGCAATGTCAATGTTTAATTTGAAGAACTTACGGCAATCCTTAATTTCACAGCTCAATAGTCACTACGTAGTTATCTTGTATAAAAAAATCTAGTTCAGCGTTTTTCAACCAGCCAGATTTCTCTCTACTATATGTAATGGTCTGTTTCTGTTCATGTCGTATGGCTAATGCAATTCAATGCAGTGGCAGTTAATCAGGGAAAATGCGGTGAAGGTTGAATGCATAAACATATTTTTCAGCCTTTTACAAGAGCTGATTTCACACTACCTGTTATAAGTCCAGAATATAGTAAATCATGTAGATAATCATGCCTTCACATCCGTATGAGCAATGAAACAAAAGAAAAAGGGTTTTGTTAACAGCCACAAGAGATAATTGCACGAAAGCAGTTACCATACAATTGTGTTCATCTGCTGCCTTATTTATTTCATGCAGTTGTTGGGTTTTAAAAAGTAAGCCAATCTCAGATGACTGTCATCTGGTTATTTTAATTAATATTGTGGCTTTTATGCAGTCATCAGAGAGTCAGTAGGAATCATTTATGCATTAAAAAAATCTTTGGCTGTGAAATTGATGAAACAATGTTGTTAATGTGAATCAGTGTGTAGGAGAATAGGCACCATTTGTAAGGTTGATGAAATACAGGAAATGTGATAAAGTACTATTTACCAAAAAACAAACAAACAAAAAAAATCAATTGCATAATAAGCCTAGAATACATTTCAAGAAGTACTAAAGCATTTACCATTTTATAATGTTGCCACTTAAACGTGTGATAACAAAAGTTCTTTCAAAAAAGAAAACATGAAAAGCCGATTCATCTAACTCTCTTGGGCTTTGCACTGAAGTTCAACCTGATTCCTTCAATCATTTAACAATTGTATGTACTTTAGAGTGAGATTTATGCAAATCCTGTGTAAACATTTGACTGCATTTGTTTGGATTTGTATCATTATTTAGATATTTCATTTCATTGCAAGGCCTAACATCCCATTCCAGCATTATTTTAATTTGTTTCAGGCCCTAATGGATGCAGGAATTACGTAATATCCATTTATGAAATGAAGCAGACAATGTAAAATATAGGATCTGCAATCAAAAAAAGAAATTTTCTTTTTAATGTTATCGCATGTCTATACTATACTATATATTTCTATTATGGGGTGCAGTTTTCACAATACTCTTGGACGATATTGAATTCATGCTTCTTAATGCCTACAAAGTTCTATACGCCAGAAAGCAAATAGTCCGTCTAACAATAGCTAATAGACACTCTACTAGATTATTTTGTAAATGTTTGTAAAACACAATCTGCATGCCGAGGTGCTTCATTTTATACACCTGTAGCCATGGAAGTGATTGGAACACCTGATTTTAATCGTTTGGATGGGTGAGCGAATACTCAATATAGTGTAGGTGTTAACCAACGGGAAAGTGTTTTTCTCTCAACTATCAAAAGTATGGGCCCATTAGCCTAATAAAATACAAGTTAATAGAATAGTCTTTATTGTCTGTACAATCTATGAATAAATACATACATAAATATCTTCAGAACATTGATATTGGGTTTTATGGATCTTTTTGCTGTTGAGTGATCACACTAGCCAATAATGAAATCTACAAATGTATTATACCAATGAGTTGATCTTCCAGTCGGGTTCAGTTTTCAGTGTCTCTGCTCTTTAGAAGACAGGAGTGAGAGACTGACCATGAGGACAGGACTTCTTGCATTTTTTAGCAGAATGTAAACCATGCTTTGCGCATGTTACTTATTTGTCCTCTTTCCAGTATTAACTAGTATTTCCGCAGTCTTGTGGTCAGTGTGGTTATCTGCCCTGCCCTAAGACATTCCTGAGCCCATTCCAATCTCAACTCTGCAATCTTTTGACCACACAGTATAGGATATTTCTTAACTAAAGATCTATACAATTCAAATTTGAGTGTGCTATTAAATAATAACAAACAATATACTAAATAAAATAAATAAAATGAAGTGATTTAATTTCCATTATATATGTAATCACGGATGCATCAACAGTGTTGGGCCCTTTTTGATTCACCAGCATATCAGACATATAAACGCTTAATAGATCCCGTGGAATTCATTAGTAAGTCTTCCTTCTTCAGAGCCAGCCACAAAAGACTTTCTTATCTGTGTTGAAGATGAATCTCAGTGAAGGCTCATGTCAAATACAGCATTGTGAACCACTGATAATGGGCTTTTCACAAAAAAAAATCTCTCTCCACAAAATCCAGAAGGGCACTGAGTGTCAAATCTAAAGACCAACATGACAGAACTGTCCTGGCATGAGGTAACAGTTTTAAACCATATTTTCCAAAGCTGCTCCCATCTAATCAGATACTTTTGCAGACACACTTTTATTCTTTGTGTGCATGTGAAAGAGGGAAAGCCGTCGAATTTTACAACAATGATCTGTTCTGTAATGGGGGTAGGGGATACCTAGAGTAAAGTTATCTGTTCGGATTATTTGCATGTGTGCAGTCAAATTAGCGTAATTTATTGTAGATCTAATAGTATATGATATACAGTGCTTTATGCATGATATACAGGTATTGTTTTCCTCTCAAATGGTAAAGCTAGGGAAATTGTGGTGTTTCTCAATGGGGTTTAGACTTTTCTTTAGGCAGGGTTCTTTGAAACTGAATATTTGCCACACTGCAACACTGTGTGCTTTATGGGTAATAATAAGGAAGAATTGTATCAACGGTAATTGCTATTAATGTTGAAACCTTCTTTCCTCTTTTTTTGTCCCTGAATGCCTGTCTTCAGTTCCTATTTTATTGTGGGCTACCCACAAGAACAAGGCTGGCCCAAGATATACGAGTCAGTGTTTGTGTTGCAATAACCCGTTTGTTTGATCATTTAATCCATATATTAGAGATTGGGAGGCTCTTTGTACATGGCTCACTGAACATGGCTCCCTGTGTATGTGATTGTGCTAGTGGTGGTAATTCTCATTCAGTTCAGTAAATTAAGTTGATTCAGTCAGTGAAACAAACCAGTTCTGTTTATTCATTCGAGTCCGTGCTAATCGACCAAAGAATTGTACAAAAGACTCGCTCAGTTCTCATAAGGTTTTTAAATATTAAGGCAATATATTTAATGTAAACCTGGCTAGGAGACAAACACAGATAGATAGAGAGAGAGAGAGAGAGAGAGAGAGAGAGAGAGAGAGAGAGAGAGAGAGAGAGAGACTTGACTTTTAACCCTCTTTAAATTTACCAAATGCACTTCACAAAGTTCATCATCTTTATTCACAGTTCAAGAAACATCATCATCTTTAAAATGTTTAAAATCTTAAATCTTTTCTATCTACTGTGCATAAAATATTTCTCTATGCTCACGACAAACTGATCTCTTGACATCCATGTGTTATCTTTAAAAGGTTTATTCAGTTTTGCTCAGGCTTTTACAAGTGCACTGAACATTCTTTCTGATTCTTGATCAACACTGCGTTCTGTTTCACCTTGCAAGCTAGGTGGCTAGTTTAGCCTGACTTTTTCTTTTTCTACATATTGAGGGCTGTAAATATACAGGCTTTCTGCCCATGTGACCTCTTACCCTCAACAACAGGTTCCAGTTTTTTTAGAATTTGACGGTGCATGAAAATATGTTGAACAGTTACCTTTTTGCCACTGAAAGGACACTGTGAAGTTGTGCTGGGGTCAACATGGGCCATGTGTCTGTTTGTGGCCACAGCACCATGCACTATACACTACTATAGCTGTGCACTTTTGTATGACTAGTACAAGGACCTTCTGCATCCTTTGAGGGAATAGTTTTTTTGCCAACAAATCCAACCATTAGGATTTTTAAAAACCAGTCAGCAAGCATTTTTGGAGGACTTTTACACACATTCCATACAACACATTCTTTGAGACTTCCTCATAGGTTGTTGGTTTCAATGTTTCAAATCATTAAGCAGCCTTTATGCTACAAAGATTTTATCCAATCAAACAGAGCAACCAGAATCTGCACCCATGTATTGGCAAATATAGAACTGGGGCCCATAACCAGTTCTGGCCTGTCTATTATCCTTTTTAGAGTTTCCTGATAAGTTGATCTGGTGGATCATGGATGCAATCAAATTGTTGCCAATCGGAGCTCCAATTCTGGGTCCAAGGATCCAAATCCACAGGCACAACTAGACACTTATCTTCCCTAACACCCCCTTCAAATATTAAAACGCTGCTGTATGTAAAAAATTCCAAGATACCACAGGCCAGTGCTTTCTCACTTACTTACTGGACCTTGACTTGATGCCACTGCTTAACTAAAAGACTTTAGCATTTTTCTCATTTGACTTTCGCAGATCTTGCATAGGTTGTGAGATAGGGACTTAACAATACTATGTCCATTTGGTTTTTAATAAACTCACTCTAACACAAATCTGCATATGAAGACGAAACTAGTTCTTTATGACCAACCCAACAAGCAATTTACACTGCTTGGCCAAAAAAAGATGGCCGTTTTTTTATTGTCCATTATTTTGCTAATTGGTATGTAATATGATTGGTTCTTAGGCTCTATTGTGTGTAAAGTGCATAGTAGAGCTACTGGTCTCTAGTCTGACACTTCTCTGACATCATGAACATATTGTGCAAGTCTTTTCCTGAAAGCCCTTAAAGTGATTTTCCCACTAGTATCTCACTCTGTTCAAGTGCTAATGTGGGTAGGTCCTTGAACATGTTCTCTGAGCAGGATGGTCACACACAGCTATGTAAAACTCTTTGTAGTACCCTCCTCCTCAGTTTGGCTTGATCTGTTGTGACGGTTCCATCTACTCTTCTAATGTGCAGCATCTGGTTCTAATGCTTGGTGTTTTGGGAAAGATTGAAGATTAAAATATACTGGGAGCATCCATATCTCTGATGCTTAGGAAGTGAGCATGTACAAGTGCAGCTTTCGATTTCTCTTGCAGGAAACAAATTGCTGCTTCCCTCCTTCCCTTTTAACAGCTTCCATTGTCACAAATGCAGCCACTCTGTGCTCTTGCCATGTCCTCTCCTCAGCTGTAGCAAGGCAATGACTCACAGCTAACAAGTTGGGGATAGTTAGGATTTATTGTATGTGTTGCAGTCTGTAAGTGAATCTAGCTGACTCCAACCTACTCCAATAGAACATCCTGCAAGAGCTTAGTATTACAAACTTTATTTTTAACTTTAACATCTTAAAGGTAAAGACAAAGTCTCATGTCTGCTTTTGCGGATTTTTGTTGACTCCTCCCTGCAGAACTCAGTTGAGAGATCTCTCGTATCTCTATGGGATTGAGGTCCGGACTTTGACTGGGCCAATCCAAAGTGTGCATCTTCTTTCTCTTAAAACATTCCTTGGCAGTTTTGCTGTCCTTTGACAAAATGAGAGGGGATGGGCCCTACTGCTCAGGTGAACCGCCGCCAACCCAAACATGCTATCTGATTGATAGCTTCACTTACCAATTAGGTAAGATCACATATTAATGAACAAATACGATATTTTATGATATGATAATGTGCTACAGAATGAAAACAAGCAGTTACAAATCTGTTTTTGAACTGGAAAACTCATTAAATCTCACACGACATTCCACTCTCACCCATTTACTCCCAGCAGACAAATGAAAAAGAGAGGCAGTGAGAGAGCAAAAGAGAGAGGGGGTGGACCAATAGAAATTGAATATTTGCCAACAGATTGCTCCAAAGCCTTGAAATAGTCCACCCAATAACTGATAGTAGTAGGTCCTTGTAGGTCCTTGCGTGTGTGTGTGTGTGTGTGTGTGTGTGTAGATTGTCATTCAAAATAATTGTAAACATTCCACATAATAGTTTATAATGTTATAGTTAGTTTATTTTATTTGGATTTTTATGCATGTAAACATTAAAGTAACAATGAATGTGTAGCAAATGTGAGACACAATCTAAATGACATCTTTACCAGAAGAGACAGGATGTACATAAATGGCTCTATTTTCTCACACAGCAGGGGAATGATGAGCAGCGTGAAAAGAACCCGTCTGTGCACAATAACATGTTTAAATTTACAGGATGTTCCTGGGAAATCCTACTTCCTTCTGTTCTGTTAATTGTGCTGTCTGACTCTAAATCTTGTTTCATTTATTCAGAAGAAAAGTACAAATAATATTTAATTAACAAGTAGGCGCAGTAAAGTGTGTGTGTGTGTGTCTGTGTGTGTGTGTGAGAGAGTGTACGCATGTGTTTAATGTATCTGACAAAGACAGAAAGTCAGTCAAACTGATTTAATTAAATTATTTATTAGTATGGGTAACCAAAAGCAAGGACAATATTTTGGTAGGCTAGACAATCGTTATCAAATGTTACTCCGTCACTTCTAATTCTAAAACATTTGCTTTCCATTTGAGACAACACTTACCCATGAATGTGTGCACTGAGAAGTAAGTTTACTAGGCACATTATGCACATTATGTGCTATGTATATTCAGTGCACTCACGTAAGTGCAGGATTCTAGACTCAGCTATGCACCACACAACTTTTTCTGGACTTTTCTCATCTCAACAAGAATTATTCAGAACTTGAGATTTTAAGTGTGATAGCACTTCAGATCTTCCAGATACTTTTTGCAAAAATTTTACCCGTTTTAACAGGTTTAATGGCTTGTCAAAATTCAAACAATTACGATTTTAGAACTAAGTGAAGACATAGTCTCAAATAATGCTCCCTGACAATATTCTCTTGATGTCCAGAGTATCTGGACAAATTGCATGGTCACAGAAAAAATACTGGACACAAAACTAACAGTTAATAAGATAATAAGATAAATGGATTCAGATCCATGCAACAAGATCACTACCCAATGAACATGCATATGACACTATGTGGTGTAATACAACTGTGAAATATGAATTAACTCAATCAAATTAAAGTCACATGATCAATGTAGGGAAACAGACATATGACAAGGTGAAAATGTCAACAGAATGCATGTGCTGAAAAATGATGCCAAAGTTATTCTAAAAATGTACCAAAGTACCAAATCTATTATGCTTTGAACACTGCGTGACTTACTGTTTCTTTTCTGCCCACATAGCAGTAGCTTTTTAGTTAAAAATTCATGCTTTGTGAATGCAAAACAGATACTTTTTGCCTACAAATATATGACATGGAATTCAAATGCATGCATCATTTCCTAAACAAACTATTAAGCGATGGCCTGGATCAAGACCAGCTTGAGTTAAAAGCATGTGCGGTTTGATTACGTCTCCAGTCAGTGCAGTTAGGTTTGTTACTTTTCTGCACACCCTGGAGACTGGAGTTCTTTAGTGCCAATGTGATTCAGGCTAAATACCCACACCTGGCACTCGGGCACTTATTTAAGACACACAGAACCAGCTCTATTTGCTGCATCGATCATTTATTGCACATTTATCATGTATTGCTGTAGGGACCTTGTTACAGTTTTTGGTCCTATCATCCCCACATTAGGCCATATTGCCTATTTTTTGACTATTTGACAAACTATTTTTAAACACCCATAACCAGTATGCGTATCTTGTGCATCGACAAGGCAATCTCACATCCAATCAAACTAGTACATGTTTTTGGACTTTGTGAGTACAAACTCTGGATAGAAAGCCCCCGAGCCAACCCAGGAATCAAATCCAGATCTTCTTCTTGTGAGGCAATGGTGCTAATCTCTAAGCAATGGTTCTAATCTCTAATGGTGCCACTTTAAACATTTGCTTATATGCTAATTCAGACTAGTTTCTATGATACTAATTATTTTATACATAATATGTAAAAATCTGGAGCAAGAAGGTATTGATTAAAAGCACACTTCTCCTAAGAAAAGAAAAACATTTTGTAGTTACATTTTTTGCCTAAAATATAACATGTACATTATTAATACTTACTCAACTCTTATTCAACCAGGGCTCTTACATAAAAGCAAAGACCACCCAGCAGGCTAGTTGGAAAGTTTGTCTGCATGTTTGCGATAAGGAGTCCAGCGCACTAATATTAAAGCTTGGGGAGCTTGTAAGCAGAACTTACCTCTGCATCTATAGGCTAGGACACAGTATTGTGTGAAAACTCTGTCTAACACTTGAGATGGGACCAATGCTGTATATATACTTGTGGATTCTAATTGGATTGTTAAAAAAAGGTTCATAGACAAATGTTTACATTTTGTTTTAGGAATTATGTTATTATGTATGTGGTATTTAGGTATTATATATGTATTTGTGTCAGATAAAAAGGAATCAAGGTACAGGGAAGGAGTGTTAGCATGTCATCTTATGAGAAATACAATTTCTATTTGATATTTTCACTTCCTAAAAGGTGATAATTATCATGTCACTTCCATTTCAAAGCAAGCAGTGTGTCTTGCTCTTCCAGATGGCATCACTGTCTGTTTAAGATTGGTGTGACATTCTTATCAATTTCACACAGCTCTCACCTTTCTGAAAGAGCAATAAGACTGTTATAACCTATTTATGCTCACTACACTATTACAAAAGACCACTACCACACAGAATGTAAATACAAGCTAAAAAATAAAGCTACACAGCAGAGGCTAATGTCATGCAATCCTTGGATTTTTCAGTTTCAATGTGGTCTGAACAAATTCCAACACAACTCTATAATAAATCTTAAATTAACCTTGATTCAAATTAAACAAGTTCTTGGTAAATACAGAACATGAAAAAGTGTTCTCGGTGTACCGAATATTTTCACAACATCAGAGCTGGGCAGCTCGTATTGCACCTCATTGCCTTGACAAAACACCACACATTCCACTGAGTTATGCCAAATAAATAGAAGACATTACTGAGAAATATTAAGTGCAGAGAGATCTGTGCATGAGTTAATTCATTTAATTTAATTAATGTATGTTATGAAGTATGATTCTGTTTATGACTTCTTCAAATAGTAAACAGTTTTAGGGAGCCACAAAGCCATTGAATTAAGACATAAATGAATGATGTTCACATAATTTACAAGAAATCTATATAAACACATTTAAGGAACATATATTACAGAACATATAGTATTTCTTTTATTTTAGTTTATTTGTTTAATTAATGTGTATACATTAGGTTTGTAAACATGAGTTAGCATAACATAAAAGTTTATTAATTAGAGAATAAATAAATATGAGCTCCAAACAAGGGACAATACACTCAAGGACCAGCTGACTCACAATGTAAGAAATGAATGGAAAAATGGTGTGAATACTCCACGGGACATGAACCTGAGTCACTGGAGTGGGTTCAGAGGATGAGACTAACCCTAGTTTGAAAATGTAAATGTAACTATTAGTGGTTTGGTCAAGTCTCACCTCCTAGTGGAGATACCACAGAAAGGGAGCTTCAATTTAAACAGAGAGAAAACAGTAATGACAAATGTGTGAAAAATAAAAACTAAGAACGTATTATTCATTGTGTGAGAAGTGAGACTCGCTTTATCGACCCCAGACCCCTTCTCTGGTGGAGGATTAGAAGCCCAGTTGCAACACTTTTAGATTAGAACAACACAGATTAGAATAATTTACTCGACCACAGCTGAGTGGTGTCAGGATTACATCCCTGCTCGATGAATTCTAAATCAGGAGATGTACCGTTGAACCACCTTGACTTTCCAGCTTGAGTGTTGACTAGGGCTATGCGAGTGGAAGCCGGAGCATGCTATACCTCTGGGAGAGGATCCCAATATGCACGAACAGAAAGCAAAAAGCATAAGAAGGGCTGAATGAAAAAAAAAACCTTGTAAGTTGGTGCACTCATAAATAAAGATTTCACTGTATATATACTTTGCTTACCAAAACAAATTTTTAAATGACATAAAATCAACTATACTCAAACATTACAATAATTATCTACAATCAACACACATCACTGGTTCTGCAGTGTTTTAATAACTCGTATTGTTTTTTTACCTGAATGCTTTGTATTAGTTTCAGTTTAGCAGTTCCTGGACAAAGTTAGACACAAAGCAGCAATGCACTTGCTGCAATGGCGTCCTTACCTTACAAATCATCAATTGCTTCACAGACAATGCATTTGAATTTTTGGGACATACTGAATACAAATAATGATGAAAAAGGAAGATAAATGCTTAACAACAACAACAACAACAACAACAACAACAACAACAACATTGGAAAGGGGTCTGGAACTTATTGTGTGTATCAGTGACTCTATACGCATGAAATTATTTTTATAGGATATCATACCATACATATCATGCAACTTACTATTGGAAAGAGGTGGATGTGCTATAAATCCAAATATGTTGTAGTAGTATGGCTATTATGGCTTTTGCTTGGAAAAAAAGATGAAAAAGAATTTTATAATTTTTACATAAGTGTTGCTCTGCTGGACCCAATACCAGGTAACAGTACAATGACCCATGTAGTCGACACCCTGCTATTGCTTTTATATTCAGTTCTAATGCCTGTGTGCTCGGCAATTTCAGCACTTTGGATGGTCGATGAGAGTAGTATCTGTGTCATGTGCATCATTACCTCATAACATGACCACATGACCTGCATGCATGATGCTGATTTGCCATTTTATCCAGTCTAAAAAATAACACTAATAATATTATAAAACACAAGTTACAACTCATATGTTGATATTGAAATAATGGTAATGCTACCGCCTATGCACACTCATTCAAAACATCAGAGAGCCTGTCTACCCACTGTGGTTAGCTCTAGACACACTACAGTGTACTCCTCCAGTCTCCAGCATACTACACACTCAATAACCTAGAAAAATCCACTGTAATTCTGTCATCTTCATTTCTTGATTGCAAATTTGCTCTTCGCTCTGATTTTGCTTCATTAGAAGCAGTCAATTAGCAATGAAGTACAGGAAGCATGCATAATTAGCAGGTCATACATAATTGTTGCATTTCATTTTTTTCTAATTCAACTTCAGTGCATCTAAAAATGATAATTTCATCGATCAAATGATTAAATCATTCTCATTAACCAGATGTTTTGCAGATCATTAAACAGAATAGAAATCCTATAGACAGTGAAACCTTGACATACTTTATTCCACATTGAGTGAATATAATTGTGCTGCTTTTTGACATTGGTGGTTCTAAGGGCTCCCTGTGTAGGCAGTTGGGGAGAGAAGGACGACGATGATGATGACCAAACCTCCATTCATACTGAAGAACACCACTCATCTGTTTGACCAGAAGCCAGTTGTTTTTTCAGCAACATGCTTCTTTAAAGTCTGTAGTTCAGGGAGAGCTAACACATATCAGTTCATCCTGCTGCTGTCAGACAATATATCCACCGCCCCAGACAACTGTCTTAATCA
>JAOTRQ010057333.1:0-14099 GCA_028565875.1 Hoplisoma paleatum | reverse complement strand
AATTGTCCCGTAGTCACAGAAACATGATCCCTGTAGAGATACAGGGTTGGGGAAAGACCTGGCAACCTACCCTGTAACCCTTTCAGTACAGTACAGTCATCTGTGATATATAGGCAGTCGTAAGTGGTCCCCCAACCCCCCTCCCCGACCGGCTCCTGGAGTGTATGTGACGTGCTCCATGATGTACTCCACCTGCCAGGGGCAGTGACCCCGGGGACATTCGGACCCTCCGACTATCCGAGCTCGGGCGTCCTGCTCCGGGTCCATGGTGGCGTTACTCTGGAGAAGTGGAACCTTACCGCAGGGAAACATCACTGAAGAGAAGAAAGAAGAAGAAAGATCAAAGGAATGAATTACAGTTCAGTATGGTGGGGGGGGGGGGGGCAGTCACGAGAGGGGCGACTGGTTCGACTCCGAGAGTCGACAGGTCACGGTCCGAAGTGCCCTAGAGTGAGACAGATGAACACAAAAATATCTCCCCCCGGGGTGCCGTGGCTAGTGCTGAGAACTAGTGCTGACACGTGTGTTTGCCGCTGCCCCCTGGTGACTGTCTGTCACTGCACAGCATGTGTTTAAAATGTGGAGGATTTATTTATTATTATTATTATTATTATTATTATTATATTCTATAATCCAGTGACATCACACTGAGTGAAACACATACTGATACATACAGTAACTCCTCTCCTCTAGCATTAACATCAGCCGCACGCGTTGCACCTTGGGAAATGCAGTTCTGTCCGTTCGTCCCCAGAAAGTAGCCGTCGGCGCAGGAGCACTCGCGTCGTCCCGTCGCCTCCTCGCAGTAATGTTCACATCCCCCGTTGTCATGGAGACAGGACACGGGAAGATCCTCAATCTCTTAAGGAATCACAAATCATTAAAAATAAAGCGAGTGAATAAATCAGAAGGTTGTGGGTTTAAATCTCAACTCTACGACTCTACTGTGTGTGAATAGTGTACACACAAAAACACACACAGGACAATTTCATTGTCCCTAATTACCCTGGCTGCATGTTTTTGGATTGTTGGAGGAACCCGGAGTATCCGGAAGACTCAACACAGAAAGCCTGGGATCGCACCACCTCGGGAATCGAACCTGGGACGTTCTTGCTGTGAGGTGACAGTGCTCAAGCAACGTTATATATTATATATACAATGTTTTTTACATATTCAGCGCCCTCTGCTGTTGAAAGTGAATAATGACTTATCCTAAATGATTCACCATTGAATCGATTCTTTGTGAATCGTTAAATCACTGATTATTATTACAGTAACATTTCTTATTAGTATCCACATATAAACGTCACGTCGCCAGGTAACGACGGTCCATACCGCGCTCACAGTTGTGCCCGATGAACCCTGGTGGACAGAGGCAGGTGTACGAGTCTCTTTGCTGGTAGCAGGTGCTATTGTTCTGACACGGGTTCGACATACAGTGGTCTGAAACGATTACAGGAATATCAGCATGGAACCGCATGGTGTCAAAATATTGTTCGGGAATGATGATAAAATATCTCACCGTAATAATCCTTCCAGAACTCGTTCTGTAGAGAAACATCCCAAAATAAAATCACATAAATCAATAATAATTAAAAGCTTTCATTCGATTATGCATGTGACACGCGCCGAATACTTTTACCAAGTATCGTGATTTGTATTATTTGTGATCATGAGTGAACCTTAGTTACTAGGAAGCATAAACTTGGATAAATAGGGAGTGTGTTGTGTAAAACCTATGACAGATCAACACTATGCACACTATTATTAACCTGTTTTAGGGTTGCCGCGACACACACACACACACACACACACACACACACACACACACACACACACAAACAGGACAATTTCAATCTCCAATTAACCTGACTGCATGTCTTTGGACTGTACAGACACATCATTTATTGGATACTGACCGTAACCTCTGTGTGTTCGAAGACTTCTCTCGCCTCCTCGTAGGAGCATTTCTCCTCCAGACACTCTCTCTCCAGGTTACCCATCTTCAGCTCCTCTAACCAGCCCGAGTTCGCCCGTTTAGTTCGGTGGAGAACGTCATGAGCCTCGTTCCCTCCTACAAATACTACAACACAACGAAACCAGTCCGTTATAGATTCAGTAATCACTCTGTATCACTCTGTATAATAGATTCAGTAATCACTCTGTATCACTCTGTATAATAAATTCAGTAATCACTCTGTATAATAGATTCAGTAATCACTCTGTGTAATAGATTCCGTAATCACTCTGTATCACTCTGTATAATAAATTCAGTAATCACTCTGTGTAATAGATTCCGTAATCACTCTGTGTAATAGATTCCGTAATCACTCTGTGTAATAGATTCAGTAATCACTCTGTGTAATAGATTCAGTAATCAGTCTGTGTAATAGATTGAGTAATCACTCTGTGTAATAGATTCAGTAATCACTCTGTATCACTCTGTGTAATAGATTCAGTAATCACTCTGTGTAATAGATTCAGTAATCACTCTGTGTAATAGATTCAGTAATCACTCTGTATAATAGATTCAGTAATCACTCTGTGTAATAGATTCAGTAATCACTCTGTATAATAGATTCAGTGATCAGTCTCTGTAATAGATTCAGTAATCACTCTGTATAATAGATTCAGTGATCAGTCTCTGTAATAGATTCAGTAATCACTCAGTATAATAGATTCAGTAATCACTCTGTATAATAGATTCAGTAATCACTCTGTGTAATAGATTCAGTAATCAGTCTGTGTAATAGATTCAGTAATCACTCTGTGTAATAGATTCAGTGATCACTCTGTATCACTCTGTGTAATAGATTCAGTGATGAGTCTCTGTAATAGATTCAATAATCACTCAGTATAATAGATTCAGTAATCACTCAGTATCATAGATTCAGTAATCACTCTGTGTAATAGATTCAGTAATCACTCTGTGTAATAGATTCAGTAATCAGTCTCGGTAATAGATTCAGTAATCACTCAGTATAATAGATTCAGTAATCACTCTGTGTAATAGATTCCGTAATCACTCTGTGTAATAGATTCAGTAATCACTCTGTGTAATAGATTCCGTAATCACTCTGTGTAATAGATTCAGTAATCACTCAGTATAATAGATTCAGTAATCACTCTGTATCACTCTGTGTAATAGATTCAGTAATCACTCTGTATCACTCTGTATAATAGATTCAGTAATCACTCTGTATAATAGATTCAGTAATCAGTCTCTGTAATAGATTCAGTAATCACTCAGTATAATAGATTCAGTAATCACTCTGTATCATAGATTCAGTAATCACTCTGTGTAATAGATTCAGTAATCACTCAGTATAATAGATTCAGTAATCACTCTGTATAATAGATTCAGTAATCACTCTGTATCATAGATTCAGTAATCACTCTGTATCATAGATTCAGTAATCCCTCAGTATAGTTGATATAGTGTGTGTGTTTCGTACCTGTAGCAGGGTGGCAGAGGTGGAACTGGAGTATCACAGAGAGCAGAAATAAAAGTAACATTTTGATAATGGCTGCTGAGGTTTTCTTGATGTTTCTTCTTCTCTGCAGCTGATGGGGACAAAGTCCAGAGATTCTCAAACCCAAACGCAAAAGATCAATAAACTCGACCATGACTGACTGAAATACACAACAAGCACTTGTACTGGATTTTACAGATGTACGACTGTTCAATGTTAAAACTATAATAATTAGTGTAGTCTTTATTATGTCATTAAAAATGTACAGGGGATAATTTACACTTAATTAGTTAACAGTTCCAGAAATCAAACAACAATTCGTCATAATTAACACTCAATACAGTAAACGACGACACTAAACATTATACAAATAAATACATTTACTAATTTTTAATATATGTAATGACGTGTTTAGGCACAGCAGTTGTTTACAGGTTTAACGTCTAGATGTTTTATAAGTGTTTAGGGAAGGTCCGTTACTGGTCCATGTTACAATGTGAAGAAAAATGTTATATAACAAAATGTAACATCATGTGTTGTACATGTAATATGTAATTAGATGTGATGTCACGTAATATTATGGAATATTTTTATGGTAATTTAATGAAATGTTATATAATATAATTTAATTTAATGTAAGTTAATCTAATATAGTGTAATGTAGTGTCTGCTTAATGCTTTAATGTAATCAAATATAATGTAATGTATTATAATGTATTGTCTCCCATATGCCGTAAATGTAATGTTATATTCTGTAAATGCAATATAATGTAATGTCGTGTCTGCAAAATGCTGTAAATGTATTTAATTGTAATGTACTGAAATGTAATTGATGTAAGTCACATCAATGTTGCTTGAAAAGTCACAGGGGTCAATCAAGCATTTGTTTTGTAATGTGATGGCCGACAAGCTCTTGTCCGAATACTTTTGGCTGTATAGTGTCTGTATTGACATGTAAAATATAAGTTTTGCCGCTCATTCTTTATCCATGATGTCTCTGATCCACTGGACGAAGACGGTTATCCGGGTGTAGACACCGTACACATCCGAGTGAGCGCAGCCTCTCCCCCAGCTTACCACACCCGTCAGGAACCAGGTGTTGTTGTACCGAGTCACCAGCGGGCCCCCGCTGTCCCCCTGGCACGCGTCCTGCCCCCCCTCCCTGAATCCGGCACACAGCATGTTGTCGGTCAGCGTGAGTCCTGAATGAGCCCTGCACGTCTCCAGCGGCACCCTGGGAACCTCTAGCCTTTGTAGAACCCTGGACGGGGGTCCGTTCTGAGAGAGACGACCCCACCCGCTCACGGTGGAGGTTCGCACCATGCCCAGGGTGCGATGGAACGTGCCGTTCGCCGGCGGCAGGCAGATGGGCACCACGTAGAGTCCTAAAGACACGTTCCTGCGCAGCCTCAGGAGGGCGAGGTCAGCGTCCGTGCTGGTGTGGTTGTACTGAGGGTGGATGAAGACTTTGGAGACTTTTCTTATCTGCTCCGTTCCCTCCTTAACAAGACGAATGTGTTCTCCTGAGAAGACAGAATAGATTTTTAGTTCATTTTAAAATTCTTTTTACTCCTCTGACATGTTTCACCTGCCCAAATGTTAGGACACCCCTTTTCTACATTGTACACACCAGGCCAGGTAAGAACTAAAAAGTGATGGAGTTGCTGGGTCACATGACCAGGCCTCCACAATCACCTGACCTAAACCTGCACAAAGCTGTCATCAAAGCATCTACTGGCTTGTTTAACATTTGTTTGTTTACTACGTAATTCCATACGCGTTCCTTTAGAGTTTGTATGTCTTGAGAATTAATCTACACTATAGATAAAAGGATAGATAAGTGGGACTGTACAGATCAGCTTTGCGATCATCATTCGACATTCTTACCCACGATTATGTGTAGTTGCGACGGATCCTGTTGCCAGACGCAGTGAGCTGCTGTGACAATCCACTGATCGTTGAGAACGACTCCTCCACATTTATACGACTCCCGGATCTGCAGCAGCGCCTGAATAAAGTCCGAAAATGATCACAAATCAGCTTGTAAAGACGTAGCAGACTGCATGTGACGTGATGTTCGAGTCAGTTCTCCTACCTGCCATGGACAGAGTCCTTTAGGACACACGTGACCTTTAACGATACGAGGGCCTAGCTGGGTCACCATGGGCCTGCCACAAGGAAAAGGTACTGAGAGGGACAAAAAGGTGCACAATTATTTATATTTATTAAACAGATTCTTGATATTGAGTGTTTACAAAATGTTTAATGATAGCTGAACATCTGTATGAATGTTTTGACTCATTTAATATTGCGATAATATCATTCTCAATACGCAGCCATATAATATATTTGTACATGCTATAGACTTTACAATACATTTACACCACTGGGTGTTTACACACTTATTACTTCTACATATTTAACCCAATATGTGCAGTGAAAAACATGTATAGACCAGTTTATTCGCCCAGTCTTGCTGCGACCCTCAAATAGGATTAAATGCTGGTAAAATCAGATGATGGATGGATGGATTCTTGTTATCAATGCGTTCATTTAAATGTAAATGAAATTAAAATGCTTTTTATGGATGTGAAAATGTGGTTGTGTGCAAATTTATACAAATCTTTTAAAATAACAAAGCTTATTTTTTTGTGTTAGATACCACAGAGTTTTGAATTAAGCTTCATGTGTACAGCTAAATCTGGTGCCGGTTTCTCTTATAGAAATCACCGGTTCGGTTCAAGCACTACCACCACCAATTTGTCACTGCTGGACCCTTCAGCAAGGCACTTGACCCTCAATCATGCAAAAACGATACTAAACATGTACAATGATAAAATAATCTCTATAATCACATCCTGATGATCATGGTGCAGTCTGAAACCCACCTTCTGGAATGCAGGTTCTGTTATCATCAGCCAGTCTGTAGTCTGAAGCACAGTGACACTGAGGAGCCGAGTCTCCATCTTCAGTGCAAAAATGCTCACAGCCTCCGTTCTTATAGAGACAGCTAACCGACCTCTGTGAAACCATTTCTTCAAGGTCATAGACAGTCCTGGTTAATGTTACGGTCGTACATTCTCAAATTCATACAAACGGTCACATTATTATGAGCACGTCTAAACTGAATGTACTCTCTAATTCCTTAGAACTGAACTCAATCGAGCATCCGTGTGACCAGCGTGACGGTAGTGTAGGCTCTGTGACATGTACTGGGGTTAGCATGGCTCCAGACACCTGCGACAACCTACCAGGTAATTTTGCATGCAGTATGTGCGTCACACAATGTTTACACTCGGATATTAGCTGCTACTCATAATAATGTGACTGGACAGAATAATTATATTCGATTTTACCTTTGTCACAGTTCAGTCCCTGAAACTCAGGTGGGCAGATACAGATATACGTTTTCACCTGAGTAACACAAGTGGCACCGTTCTGGCACGGCTCTGATTTACAGTAGTCCTCCTCTAAAACAAGGAGAGTAGTTCAGCCTGGTCATATACAGATACGTAGGTATAATTTATGACTTATACTTATTAACGTAGTACCTGTGTAAACTCTCCAGAACTCATCCTAAACAAACAGAAACTTTTAATTTATCATACTGGCATTTTTCTAAATGCTAAACATGTATGCCTTAATATATATATGACATATTACTAGTTGTTCAGGTACAAAGAAGATCTCCCTGGCCTCCTCAAACGAGCATTTCTCCTCCAGACACTCCCTCTCCAGGCTTCCTACTTTTAGCTCCTCCAGGAAGGAATTGGCACGTCTGAATCGACGCAGAAGGACCTGGTTTGCTTTAGATCTGCCCACGAACACTTGTGCTAATAGTTAAAAAAAGACGAGATCAGAGAAATAACACACACACACACACACACACACACACACACACACACACACACACACACACACACACACACACGCACACGCAAACACTTAAATGAAGGTATAGACTTACATTAGGTCCATGTGAACACCATGTCAAAATAAAACAATGTAGAAAAGTACAGAGCACATTTCTACTCTCTAGACTATCGCTGTACAAGCTTGATCAGCAAGCCAGTAATTCCACAGAAGTAAAATCATATGAAATCTTGTCTCTTTAAATAACTGAAACTGAGATGTTTTAGCTTACCTGTCAAAAACCCAACACAGGCTGGAATACAGAACAGTGTGATCAAGTAAAAGAGCTTCATTCTGTAGGAACTCGACTCCATGTTGTTATTTTTAAGGTCTGAGAGTCAAAGTCCAGACCCATTTCTCACTGAAAGCTTTGAGTGCAAAACATTAAGCAAATGAAATAAAAATGCACTTTCATTCACAATCACAAAGAACTATGAACTTGCTCGAATTGGTTTGTAATTTTGGTAAGATTTGGTAAAGAATGATCTGATTAAAGTGTTATTCCTACTGACATACAGAAACATATTGTTCAATCCAATCATTTTTTCACAGACCACATTCGTTTAATATTTTCAGTTTAGTCTGCAGAAAGTGTGTGACCCTCTGGATATACGGTTCTCTTGAAGCACGTAACCCAACAGTATTTATTTTTGTTTTCAACAACGAAGAACATGTGACATGGACATGTCCCGTTTACACTTAACAGTGTGTCATCTGTTTAATATTTCACTCTGCAATCAATAATTATATGTTCATTATTTCAAGATTCATTGCCTATGAATATACATATATAAAGAGAATATATGCACCGAACTGATATTACAAAAACAAACACAAAGTGGTTTAACTGCTCTTATTAATGTAACACATCGTAAAGCTATAAAGGAAGGAAAGATCAGTGTTAATGCAAATACACGATGTAGCACTGACACATTACAAAATATGTTTATACAACATGTGCATTATTTATTTTAAGTATACATCTAGATGTATCCTACATGTATCATTTAAATGCACGAGGCTGCTGTGAAAGGAAGGTTCAACTGACAAGGTTGCCAACCGCACATCTCTTTGTGGGTCTCGTTTCCTGTGTTTTTTGTGTGAAGGTGTATAAGAGCGTGGGCAGACGTACTTAAGAATTAAATACATCAACTACAGACTTTAAAACAGGAAGAAAGAAAAAACTCAGAAAGATGAAAAGTATAGATCACTTTGAATTACTGTTGCAGAGTTTTGAGTTTGAGAAAGTTAAAGTACTGTGGGTATTTTTGGGTTTGTGTATATGCTAACAGTAGAAACTTACTGTGGTGTGTGTGTATGTTTGTGTGTGTGGGGGGGTGATTGATGTGATATACTTGTTCTATCCACATTTACCACTAAAGACTGTTTTTGTTGTTGTTTTTAGTTGCATTGTGGGCGGCATGGTGGCCGAGTGGGTAGCACTGTAACACCCTACATGAACAAGGTCCTGGGGTTAATCCCCAGGTAGGACAGTACTGTGTCTGTGTAGGCTTATGCAGATGTGTCGGTTTCCTCCCAAAGCCCAAAAACATGCAAACATGCGTTTAATTGAAGAGGCAAAATTGTGCGTATCCATGAGCGTGTTTAATATCAATTTGTGTACGCTAATTATGAATCTTGTGTAACGAATAAAAATACATTTATATTTTCAGCAATTGCTTTTATCCAAAGCAACTATATCAAGATTATCACACTTGTTAGACACACAATGATCAATAATGAACCATTTACAATGTTTTAATCGTAGTTGTTCGCAGGGGTTCTTTTTAATCGTTTTGTAATTACACTTTATAACAACTTTATAAGCACCTCTAACTAGCTAACTAGCAAAGTTAACTAGCATCTCTAACTTAATCCTTTATTTATTATGTTCACTGATATGTACAGCTTCTCAATACAAATGCAAATTCAAGCTTTGATGCAACATTCAGACTTTTATAAACGTTTATTTATTTCTTGTTGATTGTCAGCGGGTGGAATGTTTACGTGTTTATTCATTTACATACATCTGATTAGCAGTTAGCTTTGTGCTAACGGTCTATAGGTAATCGTTTAATTCAGACTGATGTGACGTCAGGACCAAAACATGGAGCATTGAGGGAGATGCTGCACGTGTATTTACACACGAATTCGACTCAAATCTGTCAAATCTGTTTATGTATTATGATAAAAATGATTATGATGATTATTATTGACACTATGCGGAAGGTTTAATATGTCGCAGGCGCTCTGTTACGTTGTAAGCTGATGAGGCTTGTTTATGTTTACATGCTAGCATCGTTTAGCACTGTTAGCTTGTGATTCAATTCTAATGTTTTATTTTGGTTTCTTGTATTTAAGTTGTGTTATTTAGGACAGATATATACATTACTTTTTATTATTTAATTACAGTTTTAGTGTTTACAATGGAGCTCTCAGATGCTGGTAAGTTTTCATTCATTCATTCATTAATAATATAACAATAGTCAGTTTATTATAATCATATAATAATAGTCATAATTTAATCAGAATAACTTAAGAAATGAAATGAAACACGTGATCAAAAAGTCTTATTTAAAATGTCATTTATAATACTTAAGTGCTTTTAGCCGTTTTAAGTTTAGATATGATGTATTTTGACTTTGTGCTTATAAATAATAAATTCATTACTTATTTATCTTTTTCTTATTTAACGTTTCTTGTGTTACAGACAGAGCGAAGTCGTTTTGGGCTCAGGTGGATGTCGATTTGGCTTTTGAGTCTTTACTGGGGTTCCTGTTGTGTCTCAGGGACTCGATCAAGAACAACACTGCCACAGATGAAGGTGCAGTACGACAGTATTTAAATACTAATTATAATTGTCTATTTATTATTTTGCCACGAGAATTTTAAAGCTTTACAACCAAATGAAAAAAAACAGACACAAGGAGAACATGCAAACTCCACTCGTCTCGGGACTTTTTGTTTACCGCTGAGCCAAGATTGACTTCATAGAAACATAATTGAATGGTGTTTTTTTTTTTTGCTTGGAAGACGTAGTGGCATTGTGGGTAGTGCACTCGCCTCACAGTAAGACGGTCCTGGGTAGTGCACTCTCCTCACAGTAAGACGGTGGGTAGTGCACTCTCCTCACAGTAAGACGGTGGGTAGTGCACTCTCCTCACAGTAAGACGGTGGGTAGTGCACTCGCCTCACAGTAAGACGGTGGGTAATGCACTCGCCTCACAGTAAGACGGTGGGTAGTGCACACGCCTCACAGTAAGACGGTGGGTAGTGCACACGCCTCACAGTAAGACGGTGGGTAGTGCACTCTCCTCACAGTAAGACGGTCCTGGGTAGTGCACTCACCTCACAGTAAGACGGTCCTGGGTTTGAGGTCATTTATGGCTGGAGATTCCACATGTTTCTCTTGTGTTGAGTTTATCTAATGTGTAGAAAGATGAAAACATTCCATTCCAGGGTTAAAAACCTCCCCTCTATAGGGCGCTATTCTGAGACTGTAATACAAACAATAGTTATACTGTAAAATAAAATTAAGGGAAATTAAGCCTGAAACATTACCTGACCATTAGAGACGAATGCAAAAACCCAGATTGGACAGTCTTGCAAGTAAGACTTAACACACATCTATATTTGGTCTCTTGTAATTAAACTACAAATTAAATTATTTATTTACAAGTATTTTTGTCAAAACTGTGAAAAAGCAGCTTGTTTGCAGGAGACAATACGTTAAAATCGTATATCTTGTATTTTTCCTCATGCATTGTACCTCACAGTTCTCTTTTTCTGTTCTATCGTTATGCGATGTTCAGGTTACATCCTGGGCATGAACATCATCCTACAGGCTGAAGTGACTCTTACTCCAAACGACCCCATCGAGGCCATGCTGATCACTGAAGGTACTGTCGAGTACGCCCGCGTATAAATCAGATCACAGAGCTTAATGCGTGTCTGTGTGGGGAGCGCCGTCCACCCCCTCCCCCCTCCCCCCACACACAGTCTTTAAACATGCACGTGAGGTAAATTGAAGATACAAACTTGTCCATGACTGTGTTCAGTATCGTCACCAGTGAGCCACCACTAATGATAAATATATACTCACACACACATATCGACAGAAAATCTAAATATTTCTAAAGGTTTGTGTGGATTTTGGTCTCGGACTGAAGAGCATTCATACGTGTGCATGCTTCCTCCGACACATTCTCCTTTCTTCCAGACATTCTGACCGTTTCTGTATCAGACACTCACTGCACAATGCTGAAGGACGACGCTCTGCTGGACGCCATGAGCGAGGACGCGTCAAGGTTTTTACTTTCTTTACTTCAACTCTTAGATTAACATCAATCCATTTTTAACCATAAAAAACTGTGTTTTGTTGTCTGACAGTAGCTCAGAGAAGCCGGAATCAGACAGTAGCCAAACGTTATGGAGGATCGACTTGAATGAATGTCCGGTGCTGATTTTGCCAGTTAATCAGACATCAGACGGCTTTCTTGCCCCCGTTTCTCCAGTACAGACGTCTTATAAAGAACACAACTGTGGCCCTGTGTGTCTGCCTGAACTCCCATCATGCTCGGACCGTTTTCTGCTTCAGAATCCTTTGCGAGTGCCTCTGTCGTGCCTTTTTCAGCGCCAGTGTGCCAAACGGCTTCCATTCCTGGATGCCACGGAGCCAGGGTCGGACGTCCTTTACAGATCTCCCTGCGGCCAGAGTTTACGCTGCATGGACGACGTGTTGCAGTTCCTGATCCGGACCGAGAGTCTCGGCATCCTGCAGCCGACCAATTTCAGCTTCAATCCGCTGGTGCAGCTGGACGGTGAGATCCCGCCGAGGCCGTCCGGTTTGTCCGGCAGCTGCGTTTATGAGAGGGACATGAGCCGCGGGACCGAGGTGGTTCCCGTTCCTCTGTGTAACGAGGTGGACGCCGTGCGGCCGAAGGAGTTTCGGTACCGGAAAGACCGCTGGCCTCATGGCTGCTTTTTAAGCCAGGCGCCGCTGTTCGTGAGCTGCTGCGACTGCACCGATGGATGCACCGAGATCAGCAGCTGCAGCTGTCTGCAGCTGTCTGTGAAGGGCGGGGCCAAACCTGAGCAGCTTTACAAGCACCAGAGGCTGAACAAGCCTTTATCCAGCAGGTTGGTTTCTTTAGTTAGTAGAAATGTAATGTCACCTTTGGTTACATTCATACCCAGTAATGTTAACTAGTCACTTGTTTAATTACTTGTGGACCACTGAGGAGATTGGTGTAGCTTTGATCGTGTGTGTGTGTGTGTGTGTGCGCGTGCGTGCGTGCGTGCGTGCGTGTGTTTCAGGCTGTATGAATGTAACCCGTGGTGCAGCTGTGAGAAGAGCCAGTGTCAGAACCGTGTGGTCCAGCGTGGACTCCGTGTAAGGCTGCAGGTTTTTCGAACCCAGGACCGAGGATGGGGCGTGCGCTGTCGTGATGACCTTGACGAGGGCACGTTTGTCTGTACATACGCTGGTATGTTCTCCTGCACTGTTCGTTTCTTGTCTGTAGGCACTGAGAGCTCTTCTCGGGCGTGTAAATAATAGAAGTGAATAAGAAGACTTGGCAACCCTGATTGTGGCGTGAATAATTTAGAAAAAACGTCTCTGCACTCTGACGCAGGCGTTGTTCTCAGATACGGGCGGAGTTCAGACACGCTCCTCCCAGCTAAAAGCCAGAGGGAGGAGCCGTCGACGGACGACGAGGTGGAGGTGGTGGACGAGTGGACGTTCCCGACGGGGCAGAAGAAAACGTCCAGTGAGACGGCTGAGACCTCGTCTCCTCTTCATGTACCTGTGATCCAGAAATCTGATCAGCCTTCACGTGGGGTGGAAGGGGAACGGGGACCACCGGAGAGCCCGGTCAGTTCTCTCATGTCCTTTAATGCTCTAGGATTATATTTACATTTATATTTACATACACTGATCCGATCAGGCTTAACATTATGACCACCTTTCTGCTAAGAATGTTCTAGCTGTGTGTCCTAACATTTACCACAAGCTACAGAAACAAAATAAACATAAAGGTGCACGAATCACTTTTCTAATTCCGGTCTGATTCTGCAGGAGAAGCAGGACGGAACGAACCCCTCGTCACCCAGAACCGGTAGAGATTCTTCTCATCCATGCTGAATTTAGTACGTACACGTGCACACATCATATAGCGTTCTTTTAATTCTAATCCGGGTTTGGTTTACATGTGTAGAAAGTCAGGAAAGACGTGATGAAAAATGGGCGAGAAAAAAGCCACGACTGGAGCATCGGCAAAATGGGCAAAACGGGGACGTCGGCTCTTCAGATCAGTCCGTGCCCGGGGCAGATGGGCATCACGTTGCTCAGGAGAACATGTATTACCTGGATGCCTCGAAAGCTGGAAATGTCGCCAGATTTATTAACGTAAGTACAACAATGTACACGCGCGCACACACACACACACACACACACACACACACATTCTCCAGATGTCCAGGACTGTCCTTTTTTATTTTGGTAATAATGCTACAGATTTTTCCTTTTCCTATGTTCTATATATCACACTCTTTGTGTTTTGTGTCTTTGTGTCTGGATCCTACAAATGTTTTTGGGTGTGAATTCTAGGGCTGTCCACAACCAAGGATTTTGTTGGTTGACCAGTGGTCATCATTTACTTCAACTAATCGACTAATAGTCGACTAAAAATACCATTTAGACCGGGATACATATTT
>JAOTRQ010057324.1:0-14099 GCA_028565875.1 Hoplisoma paleatum | reverse complement strand
CCTTGAGCAAGACCCTTAACCCTGTCTGCTCATTGTAAGTCGCTTTGGATAAAAGCGTCGGCTAAATGCAATGTTATCGGCTAAATGCAATGTTATTAAGTAAATCAACTTCTTGCCATGCTTTTATATGCTATGTAAAATGAAGCATCTGACAATTTTAGCGAGGATTTAAAATTATAAAACCTTCCAGCTAATGAAGTAGGTAAAGTATACATGACGGTTGCTCCAAATAATGCAATATTTGATTGAAATGTTTAGATATTATAGAAAGCCCAGTCAAAATACAAATACACAAGTTTACAATAGAGGAAGATGTTCTATGGATAAACAATTAGCAATGTTGTACTTAAAAAAAGAACATAGTTACCAGAATGAACTCATGAACCAAAGAACTCACTACACCAGCTGGTCAAAAAATAGTTGTTCTCATTTATTGAGACCAAATTGAGCTTAATTTATGGCCTGGCATTGTTTCAGCAACACTTTACTTTAATCTATAGTCACATAACAGATCTTTCAAGATTTTGATTTGTATATTTGTACATGGATTTTTGGAAGGCCTAATATATAGCAATGATTGTCAATTTTAAGGAAGCAAGTCACTGACGTATTAATGTGTGAGAATGGAATAAAAAACACATGAAAACACATAATTTGATGATGTATCTATCTAAGCTTTATATTTACTACTATTTAATCAAGTTTATAGCTTCTTTTTTAAAATTGTTCTGTGTAACCACTGCCCTAATCGTGTTTTTGGATCTTTATACATCTCTAGACAATGATCACAGAGCAACCATCACCTCTTCCGTGCCCTCAGCCTGGCAGCCGCATCTGGCTGCAATAAATCTCCAACACCAGCACCACCGTTTGGACGTCACATCCTCCCTTTCAAGAGCGGATAGAACCCACAGCCAGACAGCAAATACAGAGCATCGGGGACCAGAAGAGAGTCCTAACCGCACACAGGGTACAGATCAAAGGTCAAAGAACAGGAAGAGAAGCCAAGGAATCAATAGTTTACCCCAAAACAGGCACAAAGGACACAGTGAGGACGAGGAAGACACCGAACCAACAACTAACGGAAGACACAGGCCGAGGGTCAAAAAAGGGGAAATAGGGAGAAGGGGTAAAAGTGAGGAAAGAAAAGTACAACAAAGGAGTAAAAGAGAGAGAGAGACTGTGAGAGAGGAGAAGACACAACATGGTTTTTGGGAGAGAGAGAATTTAAATCTGCCCGTTCCTAAACAGACAGACAGTCAGAGTTGGGAAAGAAATGAAGAGACATGGGACAGAGTGTCGGGAATACAGAATGATGAGAAATGCAATAAGGACAAATTGAGAAGCAGAAAAGGGGATAGAAAGAATGAGACAGACAGGCAAGAAATAAATAGTGAGACAGAATGCAGTTTTGATTATGTGTGGCAGTCCAAGGCTGACACTAAGTCCTACGATGCTCAGTCTTTGTCAGGCATATCTATTGCTAAATATTGCTCGCCTAGTGAAGCCCAACATTCCCCTTTCTCTTTCCTGTTGTCCAAAGATGTAAACACAGATTCTGAAGTAAGCTAAATGAGACTGATGTTAGTGTCTCAGCTTCTAGTGTCTTTCACAATTAAAGGTACACTTAAAGGGTGTAAAAGTCTAGCACAACAATACCAGGTCCCTAGCACAAACCTTTTAAATACTCAAAAACAAATACAATGGCAGGAACAGTGTGCATGGCTGGCAGGTAAAATATGATAACTAGCTAGCACTGAGTATTTCATTAGTCCTATTGCCTAACGACTTCATCCAGACGCAACTCTCCTTATTCATCCGGGCTTGGGACCAGCACTTTTTACTGGAAAATTCATTATCTCCTATTAGCCATGGTGATATCTTTGGATTGAGGGTGGAATCCAGAGCAACCAGAGAAAACCCACACAAACCATGCAAAAGGTGCACAGTAAGGACCTAAACCACCCCATCTAGTCATCGAACCAAGAACTTTTTGTTGCTTATTGTGAGGTGACAGCGTTATCTTTGTCCTTTTTCCTGACCCCAAGTGACTCTAATAAATGCTGTCCTTCCTGGAAAAGGGCTGGCTTATAATTTCGTTGACCTTATTATGTGCCTGTTTTATTTGAATTTTGCTTAACTGTGTACCAGAAACCTTACGCTTGTTCTCAGCTTTGGACTGATACTGTGTTTTTTTCTCTGTCATGGTAAGTTTCCTTCATTTTTTAACCGTGATTTGTAAAGACTTTTATAGTAGAACATAAAAGCAGTTGATGTTGTGTTAAACGTTATGAGGCAGACATAAAGCAATAACATGTTCAAAACTAAGATTTAGTTTTTATATGAAATCAATTCTATTATCACTATGAAGTGATGTACTTAATGTGTTTATTACACATTTTGCAATACAAGCAGTATAACAACTTTAATTTTGTCTTAAATCTTAAATCAGTTAATGAGTATGTTGTCCTGTCGTGACAAGTAAACGAAATATCTTAATGTATATAAAAAAGTGTTGATGGGTGTACTAAATACCTTTCTTACAGTATATTTATCAAATTGTACTATGTACTATAGTTTTAATTATAGTCCTACAGGCTTAATGCCTTACCTTGTTATCTGTCACTATGAGTTCATCAGGTCTGTCGACCCGACTGACCTTTATTTCAGTGTATCCTAGGATGTACCTGTGTCGTGAAAAATGAGCCATTTCCCATGGCAATAAAATAACCAATATTGTATTTTGCCTGTAGAAGTCATCCTGTCCTTTAAAGTAATTATTCTATGCACTATTGATGTAAAGTTTTTAATGAGTGATATATATAGTTGCAGATGGAAATACCCCCCCCCCCCCAAATAGAACAGGATTTATAACTGTGAACTTTTCTTCATTTAAGCCTATAAATTGAAGAACTGGACATTTAATGCCTCTTGTGATGATTTTAACCCTTTCAATAACCCGTTCAAGCAGTGATTGCAAGCTAATTTTGAAATCAACCAAGGTTAGATTAGGGAATCAGTCACTATCACGAGAGGCAAAAAAGAAGTTCTGTTGTCGTTCATTTTGTCGTTTCTAATACAAAATATGTCAATGTGCTTTGCTTATGTAGGAGTTGTTATTCTCAGTAATTTTCAATCAGTTCTATAAACATCACACTCATCATCAAAGTTTAGATGGACTTGAATTTCCTTTTGCAACTGTTAATATCAAGTCACAAACTCAGAGATTTTAAAACAGTTTAAAAGTGCCCTCTATGTTTAAGCGCAATACATTTAAGACATTTCCATTGCTGAAGAGCCTTTTTTTATTATGTCCTTGATTTATCTTGTGCAAATGGATGACTTTCATTCAGTTTAAGAAAGCATTACATTCTTTAAGCTAAATAAAATCATAATCTGTTTTAAATATACTGTGCCATTATGCTCACCATTATGACCTTTTATCTCTGTTGATGAAATACTTGTTGGCAAAAATGCAAAAGAAAAAGTCTGAACCAGTGTGGCACTTGTGTGGTTTTCGGCTTTTTGCCTCATTTTGCCTAAATGATGGAATTAGAGATGGAATACTGACACATTAATCATGCTGCTAGTGAACTCTATACTACTGTGGGTTATTTAATGACTTGAGATGTTTTCCTTCACTGTGGGAATATTGTATATTATATCAGTAATAATGTGATTTTCATTCTTTTGTACTCAACAATACTAGATGCCATACCTATACTTAATGCCATATCTATACTAGTAGCAAGTATGATGTCTCTCTTTTAAACTAATCATATAGCTGCATAGTTTTTATGTTCCCAGCAGGTCTGGGCTTAGTCTTTAGTTTGTGATGTGAGTGATATATGTATAGTATAAAGGATATGAGCCAGTACCAGATTTGGTCATACATATAAGATTCTGTTTTTTGCAATAAAAATGCAGGTTGAAATGTTTTGCCATGTATGTACTGTAAATATGTATTCATAAATATATCCACACATATATAAATATTATAAATATATATGTTAATGTGTACAGTTTATAATGATATATACAGTTAATATTGTGTATTATTATATTTATTTTATTGTATATGACTGTAACCTAAATTTCAATTGTATTAAAGTACCTATATTCAATCAATAAAGATTCATATATCGAAAGTAAATCAACGTCGTATGATATCGTTCTTCAAAACTTGCATGGACTCATAGTAATAAATTACAAATATTTTATTTGTAAAATATAATTCACAGTTTCTTTTTCTGTTTAGAACGAAATGAGAGTTGTTCCGTAATTTCATGTAACATGTCATAATGCATATGCGTGACATTTAATCTAGATAGAAGTATATAGATATAAACTATCTGTAAATATATATTAAGATATAAAATATCTGTCTTGTTTGCAAATTGTTTATAACCGTTTTGATAATAAACAGGATTTTAGGCCAAATTAATTGTTTGTCACGTCTGTGGTGTTTTAGCGCCATCATGTGGAAATGTTTCCAGCTACTGGCTTTATTCACCTCGTGTGTGTAATAAACCTCACACACTGGCTTAAATAGTAAATAAAATGAAATTAATTTTATTTCCACGTTGTGTTTTTACTTTCATGAATTAAAATCACCATGCCCGCCTTTCACAAATGACCCATTTAAGTTACTCAAACATTCATCTATTATTTAGTTTAATCACCGCTTAATTCTATTTATTTAATATAAGGGTCATAGTGGGACACACTCTGGGCAAATACATGAAACAGGTCGCCAGTCTGTTGCAGTGTACAGAAACACACAGAACAATTCCAGTATCTCCAAATAGCATGACTTCATGTCTTTGGACAGGGGTTAAGGTAATGGGTTAGAGATCAGGTGGTTAGGGCCCGTTCAAGCCCTAATGCCGTTAATGAGCTCCTAAGCAAGGCCCTTAACCTTAATTGTTCAAATGGTGTTCAATTGTAAGTCAATTTGGGTAAAGGTGTCATGCATCTATTCTGCATTGTTTGTGTAGGTAGTGATGGTTTAGTGGTTAGGGTACTGGGACAGGTTGTCGATTCAAGCCCAACTACCATGCCACTGTTGGGCCCCTGAGAAATGCCTTTGAACCCTTTTTGTGACGATGGTGGCAATGGTGTTTCATTGTAACTGAAGGTCATTTTGGATTAACTTGCGTTTCTTTCGTCATTTTGTTGACTGACAATCTTGAGAAGCGTCTGTGTGTGTGTGTGTGTGTGTGTGTGTGTGAAAGGGAGCGAGAGAAGAGAGAGAGAGAGACGTTCCTTCTACACACTTGTGGAGGTTTTGCTTCACAACTAGACGCAGGGAGACGCTTCAGAGACGCGGACTTTATGAGCTTTTCTTCTGGTTTGCATCTGTGGACAGCGGAACAGGTGGATCTATTTTATTCACCTATAACTCATCGTTAACTCTTCACGATTCACAACGCTTAAGCCTTCTCACAATTCCATCGGCGGAGTGATCTGTAGAAAGCACTAAAATGAGCAGCAGAGGTAAAAGCTGAAGTTAATACGCGTTATACTCACGGTCTATTCCGGTAATATTGAGTCGTGACGGCTTGGAAATGCGGTTGTTTACCAACAAATAATTTTCTGCTCGGTTTTTATCACAAGCCTCGAGGACTGAAAGAAGCTCCTGAAGGTGAGTGACTAAAGTAACGGGGATGTGAAACAGAAGTGAACAGACTTACCGCGTCTTGACTTGTTATTATTCATTTTCCCTCACGGTATTGCTTTCTTGTCAACAAACATCAACTTTATGCGTCAACAAATGGAAGATAAATATTCATCTTTCGCGTTAGAAGGATCTTTCGGTGTCGCCTCAGGAAAAGGGCGGGAAGCGCGAGCTGGATGTAAACCTCCACGCGCTTGTCGCGCGCTGCTTTGAACTGTGGAGTGAGTGGATGATAGACTTCACTTTTACACAACAATATATTGTAAACTTACAGTTTTATTTACAGCCATTTCATTTTGTGGTGCATAACAATGAGTTTCCTGCAAAATCAAGAACTAGAGCTTGTTCTAAATATACTTTCGAAGAAGCACCTGTTTTTATTACTTGCTATTCTACAATTAAGATTATCAGTTATAGTGCCAAATTAAGGCAAGTATTATTCTAATAAACCAACAGGTTAATTCAGAGGATGTCAAAAGTGTCAATTCAAGATTAACTTTTGTGTAGTGTACTACTTTTAAAATGTTAAAGTATTTTCTTGTTGGTGACCCAAGCACAGACTATGACTAAGGCCCCTATCATCATCTGAACACTTCTGATTTCTTTTATTAGCCTCAATGCCATCAAGTCTTTAGCACCCACCCTGTTTATATATTTTTCAACAACCCTGTTGTTTATCTCCCCCCCACTGTATTCCTAAAGTGGGGGGGGGGGGGGCTCATTTTTGCCAGTGACGTTACTTCCGGCACCCAGGCCTGAGCAATGGAGCCGAACCAAGATAACCCGAGTCGGGCTGTGGAATACCTCTTGGAACTCAACAACATCATTGAGAACCAGGCCAAACTTCTAGAGACGCAAAGGAGACGCATAGATGAGCTTCAAACCCAGCTCGATCGGGTCAATCAGGAGAACCAGGACCTTCGCTTAAAACCTGGTGATGAGAACGCCACACAGAACCACAATTATGAGCAGAACTCAAAGTCCAGTGGGCCGACGCCATTGACGAATCATAACGCCAGCGGTGCCCCTCACATCAACAGCAGTAACCTACCATCATCCACGGTTCCTGGCCCAGCACGGAGGACTCACACCAGGCTGAGTCGTGGCCTCTCATGTGGTTCTGCACCTGTAGAGAAAGAAAGAGGGAATCTGGAGAGAAATGACAGCACTGGTGCAAATAGCATGGCTACTCTTCGGAGACAGTGAGTAATTTTTTTTTCAATTTTTCATTTTTGATTGATATTTGGATAAGGTTATTGGCACAGTCATTGTACATTTAAGGGGTTGGAGCTTTGGAGGTTGTTTTTTAGGCGTGACCAAGGTAATATCCTATTGATTAACCTTTGGTCACCTCAACTTATAATAATCTGGATAAATGGCTTACAGGTGGTGGTGAGGTGAACAGAGAAAAAGACGGACTAAAGCAATTGTTTACTTTGTTCCTGAAATAATAACTTTATAGATGTACCCAATATAGTGCTTGGTAAGTGTACACTTATTTCAGCACCAGGGACAGCACACATTTAAACACTAGATCAGGGGTCTATAACTTGCAGCCACAGAGCCACATATGGTGGCGTAGCGCTATTCAGAATAATCATCAGTTTGTTGTATTCAGTTGTTGTAACAGGTAAATAAAACAAATTACAAGTTTTAAGCTGTGTTATGTTATGTGGCTCCAGGATTTTTTTTCTTTAATGGAAAATAAGGCCAAATAGCTCCTTTGATATTAATGGTTGCCGACCCCTGCACCAGACCATACTGTCATTTAGTGAAATTAACCTGGTTTAAATATAAATGAACCTGGTTTAAATATAAATTACCCTGGAAATCGGCATTGCAGAACACTTGTACATTTACAAAAGGGGCTTATGGCTGAGAGCGTGCTATTTACCGTTTAGTAAAAGACTCGTCGTCATTCTTAATGTTTGTATCAGCAGTTTTCAAACCTTCTCCAGCAAAACCCAAAAAAAAAATTTGGTACTACTCATTCAAAATGCTTTGTAGACGCTTGAAATGCAGCATAATGAAAGCAACTAGAGAGAATTAGCCCCAGCATGTGTCATCCTCCCTTGCACAGTAAGCAGTCATCCCAACTGAGCTTATATAATTATGTTTGCTCTGTTATTGCAGCCAGCTGCAGCACAGCCTCATGCTTCTATTCAAGTCTCTCAAGTTGTTGCGGTGGGTTAAGTAGTGGGCTGTATTTTATACTCATTATTATAAAGTATAAGTACAGCCAAAAAAGAGACATTTCCATTTGATTTTTATCATAAACCAAATATGGTTTTCATTCAGTTGATATTTCGCTAACGCTTTTATCCAAGATGAATTCGTATGTTCAATTCAGGGCTAATGGCCTTTCTTATTAGTATTCTACTTTTGTACAGTTTACAAAAAATTGTTCATCCTTATTGTGTCGATTCGAACACATTATGTAATTAATCTCTGAGAGTATTACATATGATGCCTACTAAGCTACCACTGTGTAGTTCAAGGAAAATCACACTTTTTGTCCGAAATTTTATAATATAATGATCATGTTATAAAAATAAGATTTTCCTGTTTAAGCAAATTGTGCAACGTGTAGGTCTAATCAAGCATCTATTAAAATGTTCTCCTGCTGCGATATGTACATCAGTGAGATTTGTTATTCATCACGTTTTATCAACAGTTTGGTATTCAGAGAGAACTGTGCTGAATTATGATTAATATCCATTCACATTACGTCTGTTATTTGTTGCCTTTTATTATACATAATTGTGTTCCCTTCTTCTCTATTCTCAACACTCCCACAGGCCTGTTAGTCATTTTTAAGTAACACATATCAGGTCTTTATGTAGGTGTCAAATGCTGGAAACTGCTTTGGTAGATCACTGATGAGGCACATTTCTTCATTTATCTGTGGACAACTTGAAAATGTTTTGTGTGGCAGTAAGCTTTAGACGTTTTAGGTACAAATGACTATGGAAGGAAAACTATATTTGTTTTCACTTCATCCTCATGTATTAAAGTAATGTGGCACACAATACAGGTGAAACACACATTAACTGGGATTCTCTGATATCTGCAGATTTTAAAAATACATGGTTTATACATTGTGTTTCCCAGCATATCCAACGCACCAATAGTGTTGCTCTTCCATAATCTGCACTGCATTCAAAAACCTTCAAAGACTACCTTCTCAAAACCAGGGCAGAGCAACAACTTAAATGAAAATTAGCAGAAAGCTGTCCATCATTCAGCACCACAGATTCTAGAGAAACCAACAAAATGCACTAGCAAAAAGTGCATGAAGAACCCATTGTATTTATAGACATCCTTCCACCTGTAGCACTTTAACACAGTCTTAGGTGAGTAAGCATCTGAGGTTGGACTTTTTAGACTTGTAATAAAATTTTTACCTATACTATCCACCTAAATATTTTAATATGTCTTATTTAGTTTCCCCCTTTTGCATTTCTTGTTTCTCTGTATTGATAACAGATGGCACATCATCTGGGTCCAACTGTTTCTCTTTTAGAATAGCGCATGCTGCGAAGAAACCCAGTCTTTTTTTCCCTATCTGTCATTTACATTCCGACTACTTTCGTTTTTTTTGTTTGCTCTATTTTTTTTTATTTAGTCCATTTAATTCGCCAGTTTTTCTCTTTGTGTTTTTTTTTTTTGGCTTTTTGCTCAACAACATTAAAATTTAATGATCCTTGTGTATTTCTGTTTGTCATTGTTTATCATGCAATGTTTAGCTCATTAACTGAAGGTCATGGCACATCTGACAGTGCTAAATATTGATTCATGGTGTGCTTTTAAATCCTTAGCTGTGCAATCTAGTATACTCCCTGTCATGTTTTTTTGTAGCTATTGATTTATTTTGGCCAATCCGTTTGCTGTTAGATTTACGTAAACTTGACGGACAAACAGGATATTGTAGTCTTTGGTGTTCTATTATGTGTAAGTGTGCAGTTAAATATCATTAAGCCTTTGGCAATGGGATGAAAATATTTCAGAGGATGTCCTTAATGAATAATAAGCTACAATTCTGTTTAACAATTCATTTCCTCATCACTGAAGGAATTGACCTGCTCGTGCACATTCACGTTTCCTCTGCAATGGAGTGAGGTTGAATGGCAAGTGACACAGTGATTGGTCTAGTGCTCATTATGCCCAAAATACACCCATGTTTAATTAAGAGGCTTAGTAATGATTAATGAGAAAAGTAAATGCCTTTTGCACATTTCGCGACTCGTGAGGCATATTTTTCTTGTCACTAAAATAGCAAGCACACACTGACATGACCTAAATCAAACTGCACAGTGTGCAGCTTGACTATAGATGCTAAAATAGGGCCCATGATGTTATTTGCCCTTTTACAATTTCAAGCAATGTGTCCACCTGCTATACAGTCTGGCAGGGAGCACAAGTTACAGAATGATGCCCATCTGCTATGGCATTATGGCCAACATGGCAGGAATTGTAGTTGACTATTTGTTGAATCAGACTGGACCTCAATAGCATTAGTTCATTCAGATTAAACATCAGAGGGTTTAATTTTTTCTAAAACATGACTAGTATTTTTGGTATTTGTTAGGGATTGGGTTTTTTAGGAACACTTACGATGCCAGGACACACCACGGAGACACACCAGGGCAGGCAGGATGACAAGGATTTATTTCCTTAACTGGAACAAAACAACAAAAACACATGAAGTCGCAAGCCGTCCACATAGAACAAAATGGACACACAAGGTCAAACAGAGCGCACAATCACAACGAAACAAAATGAAACAAAGGCAAAACAACAACGAAAGAATCCAGCCTCGATCGGAGGGAAGAGTCCCTATATATATAGTGTGGGCGATTATTAGCAGATCAGGAACAGGTGAGTGAGATCAAGGCTCCAGGTCCTTACATAGGGGGGCGTGACTGGAGGGGGTGGTATCAATAAGGAGTGAGGAACCCAGTTCCTCACAGTATTGTTTGTAACTGAATCAGAAATAAAAGGTCATCTAATGTTTAGATGTATTAATGTTTGTTTGTTTGTTTATTAACGCCATTTTTAACACTTTCTGGTAACATTTGGTAATTAATTTTTGGTCATTCATTACACAAGTCACATCGAACACAGTCTTGGACAATTTAGCATCTTTAATTTGCCTTACCTGCATGTTTTTGGAATGTGGGAGGAAACCAGAGCGCCCAGAGTAAACCCACGCAGACACTGGGAGAACAGGCAAACTTCTGGGAATTGAGCTCGGTACTTCTTGCTGTGAGGCGACATGGCTAACCACTAAGCCACCGTGCCACCCCGATGAATAATATAAATGTTAATTTAATAACAAATAATTTGTCTTCGATTTCCTGTTCAAAGGAATGTAGGAAAATCTGTATTGTGTGTAGAGTAAATCGTTATATCTCTATTATTTTTCAATATAGAGATGCTGTGTCACATTTATTAAGTGTTCATGTAGTTCAACTGGCTCATTGTAGTGCAAACAGACTCTTCGGTTTCTCCACCTAAAGATGCATTTACTGTCAGCATTTTTCACCACAGTTCTTCTGCAAACTCGCCGCTGTTCTATTTATAACCCAGTCCCCTCATTCTCTTCCTACCACTCGCTGCTATTTTCATTATTTGGTGAGGGAGCACAAGTGATTTTTTTTATTGAAATGTTTATTGAATCCTGGTTGAGAAACCTTGTCATAACTATTAGGTTTGCTTACTATTTATTTTTTATTTTCAGCATTAAGCAATGCTGTTGAATATTGGCTCTTTTTATAGAATTTCATTTTCAAATTTACCTGAAAGATATCAAAATGTTTATGAATGTTAGACAGCAAAAGTTGAGAAATAAAATGTGAACGCACATGGTTTTTCTTCTGTCATCTGATTAGACAGCTTAATGTGATGTACATAAGTCTTGCTGTTTACTGTGTGTCAGAATTTCTGCATCGGTGAACAAGATGGTTCTTGTTTTTACAACATTTATAGACAGTTCATTGCTCTGAATTGGAGAGCTAGTCCAATCAACAACTCTTAACTCTTTTGATCAAAATGCCTTACATGAGCGATGTAGCGAATGAGTCTTTTTTTATTGAGAAGACATTTACATGACTTGATTCCAGTAAATCAGGGGTCACCAACCTTTTTGAAGCTGAGGGCTACTTTTGGGGTACTAACTCATGCAAAGGGCGACCAGTTTAATACACACTTGTGAAATCACAATAATAATTATATAATTAATTAGTAATAATTAATAATTATATATTGTAACGTCCGTGAGTCGCGCGGAAAGGATGAGACGGATGTAAACAAAAGTCCTGTTTTATTAACACCTTCGGATAACTCGCGGTTACATTTCCACCATCATTTTCCTCGTAGCATCGCCCGGAACATCAGAGCGCACACACGCGCACACACACCGGTTCACTCTCAACAACTCTCTCGCTCCCTACACACCTGCACTAGAATCCTCTCTCCCTCTTAGCGTCCACACACACACGAAGCAGTATAACATGTGAACAGAGCCCCATAACATTAAACAAACACATAACATTAAGCGATCGCTACAATATATTACATAGATTGTCATTTTCTAATTCACACCAATGCAAGTGTGATTTAAACAATAATAGCGACCAAAAAAATAAATGCAGTTCACTGGAAACTGTCACTATAATGAGCTGTTTTTAGAACAGACCCGCGGGTTCTTCACCGTTCACAAACTTTGTATCGCCTGTATAAATACAGAGGGCCATATCTGGAGGTGTAATATATCCAGGGGTTTACAATATTTTGTGCATCTATGCATGGACATAGTGGATAGCGTTACATTTTATTCTCTTTGTCATTTTAAGAATATTTAAAACAATTATTTTTCTCTTTGCTAACTCTAGCGTGTTGTGAGTAATTCTGTTGCTGTGGAAACAGAAGATTTTCCTTTGGCAGTTTTGGAGGGTTCAAGGCACCTTGCCTCCCTCGCCTTCCCACCCACAGACACTTGTGTGAATGTGTGTGTGTGTGTGTGTAAGAAATAATGCCTTTTATCATTCTTGAATGCATTACTCATTCATCACCCTCACACAAAGCTGTTGCATAATGACAGCATCAAATGCTTTCTAATCAATTCATTAGTACCTGTATAATCAAATAACGCAAGATTTGTCGAGAGTGGATGTGTCTCTATTGTGTAGTTTGAGCGTAATATGAAGAATGTTTTGTTATAGTTATATTAAGTGATTACAGTGGATAGCCTTGCATTAAACTTGGCCCTCTACCCTTTAGTTATGTTAGAAGCAAAACAAATGAGTGTAAGGATTGTAGCCAGTTTAACAAGGGCCAGATTGTAATGGTAATATAACTGGGGCAGAGTATTTACAAATCCAGTAAAGTTCTTATTGGGTGTTTCTTGTCAGTAGCGGTCACTAAGTGTCAAAAATGCATAGTCATTTTTTCCCCTTTACCTAGGTTGGCTTGTATTTAAAAACCATGTTTGGTGGCTGTTTTAATTATTAAAAAGTCTAAAACCAGAGCATTAAAATTGTTATGAGAATTATTATTATTCCCAAGGCTAGATTAATCTTGTAAATTATTGGCTTTTTTGGCTATTAGAAGACTCAGTACTACACTTTATAAACAGGAACACTTTATTTGCTTGGCTCTCAGCTAACAGCTTCAGTACAATTGATGGCTAGCACTTGTCCATCAAGGCGTCAGAGTTTTTTTGCATCGTTTCACATAGCCATGATGAATATAGGCATTTTGTAAACAGTTGATTGTACGAAATGAACGCACAACAAGTCATGGAAGGAAAGAAAGAAGGATGACTTTTGGCTGACTTAATTACTGTGTTAAACTCGCTACCAGCTGATGGTTGTAATTGCAGCGCTTGACCATTCCTAAATAAGCCTTTGGCAAGCTAGCCACGATATTTTATCTGAACTACGTATGTAAGCTGGACAGGGCGCCATCGAGCAATTTACATTCATTGAGCACTTTGCAGCTGCTAATCCACCTGCTGCATGTAAAATAAACGTATTTGTGCAATCGCATGCTTGATTTGTGTCCAGATGATCACATGTAGGGGTGTAATAATGCATCAGAAGACAAGTAATAGTGGTTGACGTGTTATCAGGTTGGGTCTTTATTGATTTATGAATGGCATAAATAACAGATAATTACATATACAGAAAACAATTAGAATGTGCATCCAGTTGTGGAATTTTATAGCATTGTAGGTTAGGTGTATAATTACTAGGGCTGACCGCAATTAATCGATTATTCGTTGGTCGACCGAAAAAAGTACTAGTCAGCCAAATTCCATTGGTCGATTAGTCGCAGGAAAAAATAAAGCTGCGTTTCGTCAAAGGACTTCTGGGACTTTTAATTTGAACGGCGTCACAAAGGAAGACGTGACACTCCATAC
>JAOTRQ010057315.1:0-14100 GCA_028565875.1 Hoplisoma paleatum | reverse complement strand
TTTCACTTTTTAAATGGAATTACTGAAATAAATCTACTTTTTCATAATATTCTAATTTTATGACCAGCACCTGTATACAGTGAATGAGTGAGTGATTGAATGAGCTGACCCACTGGTTTGGTAGGCACTACTTGCAGTGTGATGTGAATCTGAGTCTGTCCTGTAATCTTTGGATGTGTTTAAGCCCATTTTTGTCAATGTGTGTGTGTGTACGTGCATGCGCTAAAGTGGGATATTATTAAATTATTAAAATTATGCTTCTACACAATGGTGCATTAAGCATTATTACAGCACGTGTAAAATCTTGTCTTTTAAAGCCTATAAATTATATTCTCAAACATAGTGCTTATTTAAATTCATGATGATATGCCAAATTTTGCCAAGTGCATGGCATGTATGACCAAAGTTCTTTACACATACTACTTATATGATAAATCATTTTAAATATTGCATCATTTATTATTATTTTTATTGCATAAAATACTCGCCACACATAAGCAAATAAAACAAAGCAAGTAGTGAAAAACGTAGTTTACAGTTTAGTTTGACGCTCAAGGTGAAGGATTCTTATATTTTTCTGTATTGACAGTAATGGTGCACTAAAGTCTAAACAGTAATTATTAAGCAGCTTAACATATGACTTTAGTGAATAAATAATTAAAAGCTCATATCCTGTTAACCTGCTACAGTCTTTTTAGCACATTTTTTGTTCTACTACACATTACAGTGACGCTAATACACACATAAACCAAAACTTTTGAAAACATGAAGATAAATCTTTGTAGTTCTAATGAATCTAATGATCGTTTTCTTTTAGCCAACATGTAAGACGTACATTTAATCACATCTCATTTTTTATTGCCACTAATGTCATGAAGACTAATTGGTTATAAGCAGGTTCTTCAATTTTTGGAGGGGTATGTTGTCATCATCATCATTATTTTCAAACATCACAACTTTAGCCAACGAACTAAATAACCACCGATTTTATGTCATGTGGACCTATCTATTTTTTTCATATCAGGTAATGGTAAAAAAAACTCGCCAATACTGCTTGTTATTCAAAAATGTTCACTGCTTTTAACGGATGATTTATATTTTGTGATAATAGTATTTTTACAAATTCACAATGATACAACATTAGCTCATTACTGTTGTATTTCTTGTCTCATGCAGTTTAACAAATGATGTTTACAAATCTGATATTTCCATGTGTATTTCCAAATGCTTTTAGACATGTGCATCTTATTAATCATAAGTAAGCAAGTTTTTAGCTACATAAACAGCTGTATACAATATTAATTTATAAAATTTGTAGAACTTCTGAGACTACTGGACAATTTCACATTTCCGATCAACCTAGCACATGTTTTAGGACTGTGGGAGGAAACCGGAGTACCCGGAGGAAACCCACGCTGACACGGGGAGAACATGCAAACTCTGCACAGAAAGTCCCCAACCCAACCCGGGGATCGAAGCCGGAATTTCTTGCACAATTTATAAACTTCAAATATTGGTGTAGATGATAATAGCTTCACTCTATATCACGCTGTTTATATATTGATATATTTTAATATATTGATATACCACCAAGCCCAAGAGCTTTTAGGTTAAAATTGCAAAGGGGTTGGAGCTATCCAGTTTTTAAATATTAACTATAATCACTGTGTATAATAACATTATTATATCATTTCTGTTTAATGCTGTTTTTTGTTGTCACATTCAAGTGTGATGGTTTGGATATTGTTATTGACTGTATTTAATAATAAACAGACATTAACATCCTGGTCTGTAATGAATGTAAACAAAGAGCATAAATAGTATTACAATTAAAATGACTAAATCAAACCAAAAATCTTATAGAAATATATTCTTCTCTTAATACGTTTTCTTTTCTTTTTTGTAGTACATGGTGTTATAAGTTGAAGAATTTGAGGGGTCTCTATTTCAAAATGGAGGCAACCTTTCCTTCCTCTTGTACTATTCAAACAGATGCAGATCTTGCATTATCTGAAAATTGTATTGATCACATCACAGAGAATGTTTGTGCTGAAGTGGAAGACCACAGGACAGTTTCAAATCTTGAAGGATGCACAGAAGACATCAATTCAACTTTAACCTCAAACACCTTAGAGCACTACCCAGTAGACATCCAAACTGAAGCGGATGTTGATGTGCACAAATCAGACAACTCCGGTAGAGTGTCTGGGGATGTCCAAAGTGATGATTCGGGTGAATATGTTTTGCCAATGTTAGCACAATGTAAACTAGAGGAACAGGCTTCAGATGCTAACGGGACAGCCAGTTCTCCTGAAGAAACTCCTTCAGCATCGTTCTCTCAGCGGTATGAGGATGTGACTACAGAGAGCTGGCGACAACACAGGAAGCATGTGTTTGTGCTGAGTGAAGCTGGGAAACCCATCTACTCCCGCTATGGTAGTGAGGAAGCCCTGTCTTCTACAATGGGTGTTATGATGGCGCTGGTGTCCTTTATTCAAAGTGGAGATAATGTTATTCGTTCTGTCTGTTCAGGTATTAATCCTGCATACCACAACACATTAAACTTACACTAAACTAAATGTAACTGTCTAATTTTGGTATGTGATTATCTTGTGCTTTAGATGAGCATACAGTGGTGTTCATGCAGAAGGGACCACTGGTGCTGGTCAGCGTCTCTAGCAGTCGGCAATCCGAGCAACAGCTCCGCAGCGAGCTGCTTTACGTGTATAACCAGATTGTGAGCATGCTCACACAAGCCAGCATCACTCGTATCTTTGAGCACAAGAAGAACTATGACCTACGTCGCCTACTTGCTGGTTCAGAGAAAATTCTAGATGGTTTGTTGAACCTAGTTGACTATGACCCTAGTTTCTTGCTCTCAGCTGTGCACTGCCTGCCCATGGCTTCTTCATTCAGGGACTCGCTTAGCCAGATACTACAGAAAGCCATTACACAAAACTTGGTCTTTTCTATTCTTATTGCCAATAACCAGTTAGTCACCATAGTCCAGGAGAGGATGGTGATTGAGGATGCTAAGCTAAACCCATCTGATCTTCATCTGCTGCTCAACCTCATCAGGGCTTCTTCTGCTTTTCAGTCTGGCGAGATTTGGACCCCTATTTGTCTTCCCAGCTTTAATCCTGACTGCTACTTCTATGCATACATATCTTACCTGGACCCACCAGACTGCAAAGTTTGCTTGCTACTACTCTCCACAGACAAGGAAGCATTTTATGAAGTGGCAGATTGTAAAAGGAAGATTGAGGATTTTTTGCAGGCCCAGAATGCCCTGAGTGTTATTGCCAAAGCTCAGACTTACACTGTAAGTCAGTTGGGAGTGTCTGATCTACAACACTTTATGTACAAGCCTTTTGATGTTCCAGACAACCACCGTCAGCTCACGCAGTTCACTAGGTAAACCCAAATGACTTCATTCGAAGTTAATAAGTAAATTCAGACTTGATCTAAATACATTTTGTATTGACATTTTGCTTGTTAAATTTTAGAGAAGATTCTGCCTACTTATTTCATTCAGTGTTGGATCTTTTCTTCTCCATATTAACTTGCTTAACTTTTTCCACATACTGTGTACTTGTATATAAATGCAGCAAATACGGGTGGACATAATTCAGATTTTTTAGTATATAATTCAGAAATTTAATGAGGGATACATTGTAGTTAAATAAACATTAAATGTGAAAATCTGACCTGTTTTGTTTTGCTTATGGTTACTAGTCCAGAGATTGGGGCTCCTTATATCACTGAGAGGGAGAAGATGCGACTACTGGACCTTTACAGAAACTTGCACAGCCGCATCCACAGCACTTCGAGACCTCTTAAACTCATTTACCATGTGGCTGAACGAGAGACTCTTCTCGCCTGGGTATGACATTATTATTGATTATACATGACATTAAAAAATTTTTGGCTGACAGTTTTTGGTGGGGTGAAAAACGTATATAAAGATATAAAATTTAGTCGAATGTGGGGAAAACTGTTGTTTTAAATATCAATACGGTTGATTTATCTGTGTTAATGATGTGGTGCTTGTCGGAATAGTGGGATTTCTAAGTTTATGCTTGTATAGCAAATCAAATTGTCTTGTTAAAATAAATAGAAATGCTAATAATTACAAATAACAATGTACAGTAAAACAAAAGAATTCACACAATGCTGCTTATTGCAAAATTTAATTTGACATGTAAATCTTGTTGAGATTTAAATAAAGGGTTTATATAATTTATTCTGCAGGTTACGAGCAAATTTGAGTTGTATACTTGCTTTAGCCCCCTTGTTACAAAGACCTGTGCTATTAACGCAATTACAAAGCTGCTGCGGTGGGTGAAGAAGGAGGAGGACCGTCTCTTCATCCGCTACCCACCAAAATATTCAACCACTCCTAGCCAATCTAAAAGCTCAAGAGGAGGTATGACCCTCAGTTTGGCGATGCCGATGATTGCACGGTTTTCGTTCTGTTCTGTCTGACCCTTTAAACTCTGTTTCAGATGGATCAAGCTGAGCGGTGCAGATCTGACCACTACTTGATGTTTCATCCTTTAACACACCTGTTTAAAAATCTATTATTGACTTGGAACAATTAATTTATTATGAATTATTTTTTGTCAGAATGTTTATAGATGTTATAAGCATGAATGTGCATATGATATAAAGTATGCTGTGACTGGGCTTTCTTTTGTATGTTCATTATATAAAACTCGATTTTTCCTCAGACTTATACTGATTAAAAAATGTTTCATTTGTTGAGGTCGTTCCGACTCTAAAGTCTTGTTTTTTATACAAGACTTTGCAGAGGTCTTCCTGACCAATTGGCTTCACTTAATCATCTCTACCCCTTTATCAGTCTTGAGAGGATCATTGGCTGAGCCTTTGCAATCCAACAGTAGTTTCACACTTTCACCTGTTTTTGATTCGCTCGAATCCCCCTCCCATAATGATATTATAGGAGTAATACTATCTGTTTCTTCACGAATAGACTAATTGTAATGTGTTACTCCATTATTAGTGACGGACTCATCAAGGAAATACTGGTATTATTCTGAAATAAGCAAAACCAGTATAATTGGTGTCAGGTGCAAGCCAGTTATTCTTGTGTGGATCTGGAAAGTGATCGGGTGTCCCAGAGCAAGTGTATACTATTTTTCACTTTAAAGGACTGCTAACTTATCCAAACTAGGAATTTTATTAATCAGAGTATGAAGGTTATTTTGACTTTGATGAAGAGGGTTATCATTTGTAAATACAGCCAGGATAAGTTATACAGAATGTATTGTCATTTGTAAGGTATGTGACAAAAGGCAAAGATTTCGATAAGGGATAAAGATTTTTTTATAGACATTGTACCAACCTACATGCTTAGTTTGTACAAAAGTAAGTATTTTCCCCAAATAAGCATCTTCTGACCCACAATAAATTATTACATTACAAGGGCGTATTAAGCAATAAATATGTAAGGGGTTTGGTGTACCAAGCAGGTCCTGTAACACTGACTATAACAGTTTGGCCCCACAAACTATAATAACACATTCACCTTTACTGTCTACTATCATCCTGGCACCAGAGTTCCATAATGAAAATTATATATTTTTAATATGATCTTTGCTGACAGTCCTCAAATAAAAAAACCCACAGCAAAGATTTTATCACATCACGTTCTTATCCTTATCTAGTCTCAACTGTTGTTGTAGTTAGACACTTCTGAGAAGGCTTTTAAATGTTATTTTATAACAGGGTATTAAAGTAGTTTCAAATGTTGTGCATCAGTAATGATATGATGCAAATTTTAATCTGTAGATGCAAAGTTGCAAGTTCAATACTTTTCTATTTGTAACTGAAATATAAAACACATGTTGGCACCTATTAGCAGTTCTTGTTACTAAAACCCAATAATTCAAATATAGGGTGCAATAGTTCATTTTAATCACAATTTATGACTGTATAAGCAAGTAGAATTTATACCCTCCCCCACAAACAAACAACTACCGTTTATCAGAATTAGAATATAGACCTCTTAGAACTTCCACATTTAACCCAATCGTATAATAAAACACACTAGGAGGCAGCAGCGAGCCCACGTGACGACAGGGTTGCTTCTTAACCACGGCTATTTAATGCGTTCTAAAACAATTAAAAAACATTGAATCAAATAATGAACAAATTCATTCATCTGTACCCATGCCAATTCACCTGCATAACAGAACATCAATAAAAATAATTAGATACATCAAGAAAGAAAACAATATAATGGCATCCAGAATAACATTTTACTGTAAACAAATAGCCTGGAACACACCTCTTAATAATTTAATGCAGCAGTTTCATTTAGTTTATAAAATCTCCCAACACACAGACATACACACACACACAGCGCGCGCAAGCCTAAGGTGACTGTCATGGTAAAACTCCCAGGAAAAAATACAAAAAGAAACCTTAGAAGTACCAGACTCAGCAGGAACCTTCTAACACGGGTGGACTGGAGGAGCAAAAACGACAACAAAATACATTTAACAAAATGAGATTGACTAAAGTTTAGTTAGAACTAGCAGTAGTGCTATGAACACAAGATGGAGTGCTTCATTCAGCCAACCTTTGTCTTCATCTGCACCTTTGTCTATATCTGATTGGACAGCCACAATCCTGGAGAACCGAAATCAGAAGCTAACAGCATCAGGAAGATGATTCCAAAGTTGTGGAGCTTTATAGAAGAATGACTTTTGCCCAGCTAGTATTTCGTGAATTAAGTCACTAGACTGGGTTGTAGTGCTTGAAGTGCTTCACATATTGAGAAGACGAACGATTAAATGTTAGTAAAATTTATTGCAACTAATGCAGAATTAAAACTTTAGAACTAAACTTTAGAGAAATCATTGAAACAAAGTATATTTCTTATTTTTGGGATATGACTTCAAACTAAGCAACTTTAGTAATGCTATAGAGTTTAAGGTTAGCACCATTAGTGTTTAGGTTTAGCACCAGGTTAGATATTTTTTTTATCTTGGGTTCTTCAAATACTAAATATCATTTACAGTCCTGCGTAACAGTAAAAATTGATGCCATGTTTACATATAATTTATCCAAAAGACATTATCTAAAAAAACATCACAATACTGACTATATTTTGGAACACCATATTTTACAGTTGCAGTTTCTGAGCATTTGTTGTTTACATGGCCAAATTGAACGTGAGTGTGTGAGAGAATTGAGAGTCATTTAAGCCTAGACAATGTCTGGATGTAAATCTTTAAGTGCACAATGATTTAGTTACTTTAATCAAAGCAAACAGGTCACATTGGGAAATTAGATTAAAATAATTGTTAGATTATCCTGTTATCCATCATTTTCACATATCCTTGTCAAACTAATTTGGTGTTTGGCTAATTTGGCTAGTGAACTACTCTGATTTTGAAATCCATTCGCTTCCAATTTTGTCATTAAAGTTAAAAACACATCGCTGGTACCTTCAGGTAATTTCCCGATCTCAAAGAGTTTGAAAAACACTTTTCCTCATAAAACTGTCAAATCACAGAAGTCTGTCTGCACAAAGATCCAGCAAAATAAAAATCATGCAAGCATGAATGACACGAATGAACACGGATGCACCCAACTTTGTCAGCACAGTTTGGACAAAGTATTTTTCAGTACTTATATATAAAGCCTTCACAGAAAAGAACCTTTTTAAGTGCAAATGAGGACCAGCTTCAAATAGCTTAAATAAAAGCATATATTTACACAAAAAACAAGTATTTTTATATGGGACAAATTCTTTATATACTTTATACCGGACGAATTCATAAAATAATTGTAATCTTATTTTGTCCTACAGTGAACTTACAAATGTAATCATGCTTAAATAAAATCACTTGAAAAACAGTATTTGCCAATTTTTATGTTTTAAACACCTGGCTGTGGTTTGCAAGATGCATCAGGGACTTTAAATATTAAACCTAATAATCTAGTTGACATGAATAGAATAAAACTGTCTACAATCAATAAAGCTTCAATCAACCAATCACTATTTTTTCAATCACCCTCACACAATCTATATTATCTGTTGTATCGAACAGTTTATAAAAAGGAGGATGGGCTGTGATTAGAGTCCTTCTGTATGTGGCTGAGGTGTGCCATTGCTCGATCATATGCCTTGCGCACAGACTTCCGAACGTTTGACTTCTTGCCTTCCTTTAAGTAAAGCTTATCCTTTAAGTCATCAACTCCCATTGGATGAAGCTTGACCAAGGGTAACCATTGCCTGTTGATTAATAACAAACCGTTAATTCGTTTAAGAATAACAAAGGGAAGCGCTGGGGCATGTTAGGCAGCACCAGCACACTTCCTAGAAAACAATGGCACAGACAAGTGCAAAAGCCTTTTATGTTAATGTCCCAACGTGAATGACAAACATGTTGAGAGAGAGAGAGACCAAACCAATGCCTGCTTTTTAGCTACCAGCAGCCACGCCAGCATTCGGTGGCGGTGAGAGTTCAGTCATCAAGGCTGTTTGGCAGGTACTAACTGTAATGTGTACAATACGTACTTACCATGTTCTCTTTGTGTCAAAAAACAACACAAGGAAGAGTTTGTCTTTGGTCTCCATCTGCCTGCGCTTTCCTAGTTTCAGTACATCTTTATGTGGCACTGGGATCGGGATGCCATTGTGAAGAATACCCTCCTTGGGCATCTGAGGGTCGATCGTCTGCAGAATACAAGCATGTTTAGAATAAGAAACTCGAGTTAAAGACAATTATTCTGATTGTGGGAGCGAATCACAATGAAGCATACCATTGCAGGGTATGAGGGATAACCACTGCATTTAGCCCAAACCAAGCTGAGTGGCTCCAGGTCACTTGGCCTTTGGTGTTTGCTCTTGCCTTGACAATAAATAAACTTGTAAGCAAATTAAACAGGTAATAACAGTTACTACATTAATTTACCTAATTTTAAATTTACCTGATTTAGCCCCCGTGTCCCCCTTTCCCCGACTGCATTTGGGAGGTAAAGAACTAATAATAAAAAGAAAGTTGATTTATAATGACTTATCTGCATTATTGAGCCATTGATTAATGAGTTAAAGTTAATCATTAAGTCAGACTAAAATAATAAAGTTTACACCAACATATATCCCGCATAAACAGCAAATTAATAATATATTTTACATTTACGTAGCACATTAATTATAACTAAGTCAATGTTTTAGGACAGGGGTGCCCAACTCAAGGCTCGCGAGCCACATGCATCTCGTTTCATTCATTTGTTCAAATGCACCACTAAATGCAAATATAAAGAAAGTGTTTTACTGTTCTGATTGTTTGCAAGTGGTATCATATTTATAGTTTGCAGAACCGGTTTTATATTTGTAAATCTCCATACGAACATTCCTAAAAGAATGGGACATGTTCGGGACTTCGCGTTGCCCAAACCTTAAATAAGGAGCGCAAACCTAACGGTGAACCACTGAGCCACCTAAACAATGATCTGTACGACAGGAGAAATACAAAAACAGCAATAAGCTAACATGTAAATAAAAATAAAGAACTTGTCATATGTTCTGTTTATCGGAATCTATTGCAAATGTTTATATTTGTATGTCGAAATGTATACCACTGAGTGAGTGTGATGTGAATCTGATTTAGTCAAGTCTGGCCTCCAGTCTTAGGATGAGTTTAAGCCCATTTGTGACATGACAAATTGTTCATACACTACGTAGTGTATATGTAGATGAGTGAGAGAGCGCCTACATAATGCAGCTCTTTGCAATACCATAGTAAAAAATATTGGCTCCAAGTCCCCGGCTGGTTGGCCACCCCTGCTTTAGGAGGTACAGAACGTCTAAGAAAAATACAGTGAACCAAACAAAAACATACCACAGCACCACAATACAACACACAACACTGCTGAGCATGCACACATGATCAACAATTTACTGGTCCAATGTAAACAGATCGGGAAATATAATATAAAAAACGGTAAAGAAATTCTAAAATTGTAGGTTATACCTCAAGATAATTAATAGATTCAGTTTTCTTTGGAGGAAAAATTCTTACCGAACAATATGGTGAGTGAGAGATGCACTTTTATAATTCCAGGGTCTGTCCCGATGTCTTTTAATATAATGTGTATTTACTCTTTCGGTTTCACTCTCTTGGACTGCACTGAGACCTTGTGACCGTAGATGATGTGAAGAAGAGGAGAAGGATATTTGTGCCGATGATGTACATAGTGAGCTTAGATGTATTTTTTCGCATGTTTGGTCAACACTGACTTCATTTTGGAGTGAAAGTGGCTTGCTTTTAGACAAGTCCACAGTTTTAGCTTTCTTAAAAAGAATGGCTGTACGACGACCCACACCTAGCTTGAGCAAAGCAGACGGGTTCTCTAAAGAGACAAATCTTTTAACAGTGCGCTCTGGTGACGGTGTGTGTCCTTCCTTCAGCTGGTGGATATCCTCTTTCATTACTGACTGGCTAGCGGTCTTATTAGGAATTCTTCCTCTTTCTTTTCTTTTCACTCCGCACCTATATTCTTGCGTTTTATTAAACTGCTTGGAGATGGTTGTCAATCCTGTCTCAAGACAAAATACTGAAGTATTTGCTGGGGCAGCTCCTGGTAATGGAGATGAGGTCGGACACGTAGGCTCCTGATTCTTTTGGCATGTGGATTTTTTGGATTCTAAATGAAAGAATAACAATATTAAGAACCAAACACTTATTAAGAGTGCAGTTACATTTATAATTAAACTCAATTAGCTGAAGGACGATATTAACAGTAAAGAGCACCTAAAAGTGTTTCTTCACATTTTATTGCAGCATCCTGTTCTTTCTTTTGACCTTGGTCTTTCTCTACGATCGTGCCATTAAGCAGCCTTGAGGTTCTTCGCAGGTGACTGAGATTGCGTCGTACATTGTTGATCTCTCGGCGCAGAAGTCGAATGCGTTTAGTGCGCTCTCCACTGGTGTTCAAGGATAAAACGATGTCCAACATGTCACGCAGGTTCTGTAACTGCTCATCTGATGACAGGTGGGATCTGTTGTCAGGGTTCAGGAGGTTGTCCACTAGATACATTAGTTAAAAAGAAAAAGTTCATACTAGGAAATGTATGTAAAATTAAAGGCCAGTTAAAGTCAAAGTCATTGTTGTTGAACGGTTATTCAGAAACAATCGAAGATATTGGACAACCTCACTTACCCTCATCCCAGCACAGCTGGCGGGATTCTGGTTTGCTCGCTGAATCTGGAAGATGCATGCCTGTGACGATGTCCAAGCCTGTGCTGAGAGACTGATGCTGGGCTTGCCGTAGGATGCTGCCACCCACCTTTTGAAGGTGCTTTGCAGTTTTGTGGAACACGGTGTCACAAGAGTTGTACTTAAGGCAGTTAGACACCATTAAGTTGAAATCTCCGGCCAGATCCTTTACTGAATTGTAATTATGTGCTTCCAGTTTTTCACGCATTGTGGAAAAGTCCATGGGCTCAGATACAAATTCCGAGTAATCTGGAACCTGAAAAAAGTTTCAGAAGCATAAACAACAACATTTGGAAGTCTTGGCTAGCACAACTTGCACAGCAACCAGTCATAAATCAGACTGGAGATATTGTGCCTGAAGTGAACTACAAAACTACAAAAAAAGTTCTTACCTCACTTACATTTACAGGCGAGTTAAAAATGCACGTCGTATCTTTCTCCTGTAGTTGTTCCAACGTGGAGCGCAGCAGCACCAGTGCAGGGGTAAGCTGAAGCTCCATTGCCATCTGCTGTATTTTGAGCTTGTGATGGCAAAAAACAGAAGAAACTGTTAGGAACAAAATCAAATACTAAACAAGATCTGAATTGTTGGGGTGTTTATTTCCAATTAATAAACAAAAGCAGTGATGTCTTTGCACATAGATTGTAACTTGCACACATTTCTTATGCGGTTTATATCTGAACTGCTTTAAAAGAAACTCTATCCCGCTAGCCATATATATATATATATATATATATATCCAAAGACATTTCTACCTCCTATCATCAACACATTATCGTGTACACTCATGCATGCAGGAAGATTGTAACAGCCACCAGAAATGAAACAAGATTTTGCAAGTTCTTCCTGTGATCACATTCAAACCAAAACAAAAACACAAAAGCTTAGAATGTTTGCTACAAATCTGCTATGATTATATGGAGCCTAAACAAAGCATTCAGGTCAGCCCTAATTATTACATCTCTCTGAAAAAGGAATGACTTGATCATAGTCTAATATAAAGAAATACTAATTTATTTCCATTATTTGGTTGATTTACTTAACTGCTGATCATTGTTGTGTCTTATATAAAAAGACAATGAAGATGACTATAGCCATAATTGGTCTATTGTAAACTTCAGTCTGGCTGTTTTCTGAGGATGACGTTTATTATTAATTTGCAGGACTTCAGGCCTGCCCCTAGTTTTGTTTAGATGTGCCAACGTCTTCAACTGGTATTTTGTAAGTTATTTGACATGTATTTGTAGGTATGTGTACATGTATGTAAAGATAATATATGAAACAGACATACATAGACATGCATACTGTATAGAACAGTTCCATGCTCACAACTAACTGATTGAGAAGTGTTTGAGTTGTGATATTTCACGATAATAACACAAACATTTCACACTAAAACTAACACGGAAACCAAAACTATCGTCGTCCAGATTTTTTACGTGCATGTTGATAGACAGAAACATAATTGATTAACTGGTCTGCATGTGCATTCACCTGTTCACGTTTGAGCCTCTCTCTCTTGCGAATGAGCTCAATTAAGAGACGAGCTTTCTCTAGGTCCTGACGCAGCTTCTGCCAGTACTTCAGTTCCTCCCTCACAGCCAACACCTTAGAATTTGGCTCCCTCTAAAAGTTTTATAAACAACAAAAGTGTAAATACTCAAACAAATACAGTGGTAGAACGTCTGTTAATTTAACAGCACTAAATGTTTAAATACCTGCTCAGTTGTGTGAGCTTGAAGGTGTGTGTGAAGCCGACGAATAAGTGGAACTCCATTACGAGAATGACGTTTCAGCAGCCAATAATTATGAAGCCTCTGCATAAATTGGTTTTTCCTCTGTACAGACACTCCAGTGCAAATCTTATTAAGCCTGTTTAAAAAAAAGAGTATAAATCTGTCATCTGTTTTTTGTATTTATATAAAAATTCCAACTTTTGTTTGTTTGTTTATAATTTATTAACGTCATGCTTTACACTTTTAGGTAACTCGCGCTTCTTGTAATTCGTATGTCTGGCTGCATTTTGGCTTCCCGATGGAAATAATAAAAAGGTAACAGTGTTACAAACAAGACACAAACTATCTGTAAACATTGTAAGAAAATCATGCCACATACCGTGACTAATACAAGCACTATGCAAAAACAAAAACAGGTTCTCCAACCACCAGATTTGTTTTTGCTGATGTTGAAAATTTGCATTAAAAACATTATATTGCATTACAAGTGAATTTTAAATCAGTTTTCGGGCTTGAACAAGATCGAACAAAGATGCACTTGCATCACATCATTATATCGACTTTAGCTCACGTGAATCAAGTCGAAGTTTTCACCGCCACAAACTGCACACACTATAGGAAAGACAACCATAGCAACAACTCAACAGCACCCTAAAAACCACAGGAAACACCATACCAACAACAACCACAGGAAACGCCATACCAACAGCAAAAAATTAGTAGCCCCAGTAAACCTAAGCAACCACCTAGCTATGCCACAGAAAATGTATTACTATGACCAATAAACCCATTACTATAGCAACCGTTTGGGAATAATCAATAACTATCCCTACATTATTTTACCTATCTAGCAAAGCCAACCACCTAACAATATCTTACGAAATATTTTTGTTTAAAGTTAATATTACCTAATCCTAAAAGAAATCACTGATATAAATCAAAGTGAACTGATGTGTATCAATTATTGCTGTATTGTTACATATCTTTTAAATTCAATTTTATTTGTCATTACACATATACAGATGTACAGTACAACGAAATGTTTCTCTTCGCATATCCCAACTAGTCTGGAAGTTGGGGGTCAGAGCGCAGGGTCAGCCAACATAC
>JAOTRQ010057304.1:0-14101 GCA_028565875.1 Hoplisoma paleatum | reverse complement strand
AGTTTATTACATGTGTGGAACACTGTTAGTACATGTGTGGAACACTGTTAGTACATGTGTTAGTTTATTACATGTGTGGAACACTGTTAGTACAGGTGTTAGTTTATTACATGTGTGGAACACTGTTAGTACATGTGTTAGTTTATTACATGTGTGGAACACTGTTAGTACATGTGTGGAACACTGTTAGTACATGTGTTAGTTTATTACATGTGTTAGCTTAGCTTGTGCATTAGCTGCGCGGAATACTGTTACCAACGCCGCTCGCTTAGCATGTGAATTAGCGGTTATTGTTAAGTAGCAAGAAGTCAATATCGCCATTTATGGTTCGTTTTAAACAGAAATATGATAAATATGATGTACATTAAAAACAAACACCGATGTAAACAACTCACCATTGAAAAGAAACACCCGCTTCTTACAAACGAAATGTTGCGCTTTTCAGGTAAAATGATGAATTAGATGCATTAGCGCCCCTCACTGGCCTGGAAGAGAACGTCCAGGGAATGTTTTTTAAATGTTAATACATGTTTGATTTGAATATAAAATAAATTTCACGTTTTCTACCTCCTTTATCCTGGTCATGGTCGCTGTGGGTTTACATGAAGCCAATCCATCACAAAGTAACACAAACTTATATTTAACTTCATTATCAGGTCATAACAATCACTGTTGAAAAGACGCCTCGATTTCTACAAAATGTGTTTTTATAAAAGATGCCTTGATATTTACCAGGACAGTTGTTTATTGTTTAGGTTTTTGTTTAGGCATGTTTTACACTCTAGATCCCATTTACCAGACAAGTTTAATCGATACACATTAAAACAGTCACATACAAACTTTCCTTTAGCCTGACCAGCATGCTTTTGGTAAATGGAGCAGCCGGAGTAAACCTGCACAGCCAGCCCCGGGAATCGAACCCAGGACATTTTGCTGTGAGGCGACAGTGCTAACCACTACCTAACACACGTGCCATCACATCTATGCAATACAGTTCAACCTATTCTTATGATTATGAATATTTTTACTACTATCGACAGCATCATGTAGATCATGATCAAATCACATATAGAAATCAACCTCGATGATTTGGGTATGAATTCATCCTTGCAGATCGTGTAGAATACCAGAAAGATTCATCTTACCTTTCACATCATGCAGAGATTTCTCCAGATTTACTGAATCATTTATAATATTCAAACAATAAATGATAAAATACCCTAATGTGAACCGGTCCTATTATTTCATATTATAAACACCGATCAATTCCAGTTACCAAATCACCAGTTCAATGAACTAAATCCCATATTAGTGTGTTAAAAGCATTTAATTAGAAATCCCTTAAGATCAATAAAGTATATATCTGTGTAATGTATGGCCTTTGTCCAGTTTTTTTCTGCATCTTGCAAAATGTGAATGATCTAATGTGTATAGAAACTAGTGAAACCGAATAAGACTAAATTAGTTAAAACATGAAATGGAGCAGCCATAATTAATACATAAATAATGTGCCTGAATTAAGGCTCGAGGCAAAGCATTAACTAACACGTTGAACTTTACTTTGGCTGGTCCCAGCACAGTGTCCTTCAGAGCATCGTTTCCGGTTCACGAGAGGAATCTCCTCTTTAACCTCCACTTCCTGAGAATAAATAAGTTCTGCAGTCGGTAAAGCTGGAACCGACTCAGAGTCCTGTGACGTCCTGAATTCCACCAGTTGTTCTCCGAGATCCTCGTGTTCTGGTTGGATAGGTACATTTATGATCGTCAGTCCTTTTATTGTCGTCTGCACCTCCTCCTGTTCCTGGGTTTGCGTCTGGTTCGAGATGGGCTCATGTGTGTGGTCAGTTGGTAAATCGGCACTAGATTGAGAGAGGAATTCTTGTCTTAGTGAGGCGAGCTGAGCCTCTAGGAGTTCTTTGTGCTGGGTCTGGAGACTCTCCACCTTCGATAACAAAGACCAGGAGAAACAAACGACTGATCAGGTTATCGAGTCTGAATAAGCACCTGAGCAACGCTCACACAGCTACAAACAAATTAAGATCCTTGGGTTTAACTCTACTGATCAGAATACTTGGTGTAAGAGCATTGCATAGCTAAAGGCTTTAGATTTAAAACCTGCCTCTGTGCACACTTTGCGACTAGTGGAGGGCATTTTAAAGACATTCATTATGTGTCCGGTGCTGATGCTGGAGAAACAAAAGCCAGTCACACATGCGATATTTAATGAATGTACACAAAAACAAGACCAAGATGAGTGTGGTTACCATTTTAGTCAGTCTTTGCTGGCTGAGGTCCTGATTCTGGTACAACTGCAGCTCGTCAAACATCTTCACGTTGGCCTGGACCAGACTTGCAACCTTAAAATAAAAAAGTTTCAAGATGTTTGTGATTTATTCTGGTTGGATCCCTCATTCATCATTTACTCATTTATCAAATACCACTCAAACTCACCTGTTCTTTGAGCTCTTTGATTTCTGTAAGTAAAGATTTTTCCACACTTTCCTTTTCCTGCTTGATTGTGTCTAACTCCTCAGTGAGCTCCAGAAGACGTCTCTGAAGCTCCGGACTATCCCCTCTCTGAGCAATACAAACAGCATCTCAAAAAACGATTCACGCACACGCGCTTCTTCACATAATGTGAGGACTGAAAATGCAAACCACTACTACCTGATCGCTAACGACTGCAGTGACCTGGTCATAAATCAAGTTGCTTGGCTTTCCATCAGGGTTTATCAGAACCACCGTCTGGGTGTGGTCTGATCCATTCAGGGTGGATTCTACTTCCTCCTCGGCTCCCACGGGCATCCCGTTACTCTCACACCCTGTTACGTCTTCCTTGATCATAGAGTAGCAAAAATAAATCATTACATAAATTATGCAAAACTAATTTTTACAATTCTAGTGGGTGACATGGATTAAGCGTGCGTACCTTGGGTTCGACTGTTAGCAGGGCGGTAGTCTCATTGCCGGTGGAGGTCAGGACTTGCTGTGTGATGATGGAGTTGGTCGGAGACGTGCTCAGACTAACGGCTAGGCCGCTGTAGGCTTTAGCATTAGCTTCTGCACTGCTGCTATAATACTGTCTGCAGTTCACATCCTGGGGGAAGGAGGACACAAAATTCTTAAAGCTTTAAATTGTACAAAACAACAACAACAACATAGTAATAATATAATATGAAAGTGGTCTCTTGTTTTTGTAACTGTAGGTCCGGATTTTCCAGGAGCAATTTTGAGACAGTCCAGATAAGAAGTGAATCCATTACAAGGCATCTGTCATGCCCCCCATACAGTAGACCCTTGTATTAAAACCAATAATGAACAATGCACATTTGTAATGACATTTCAGTACAATACATGTCATCTATAATATACATTTCTTTTATTTTCCTCTCCACTGTTAGACCCCTGAGCATTGTTGTTCACACACAACTGATTAGATTGTGTAGAGTCACGATTCTCAGTTGCCCTGGACATGTTAACGCAGCAGAATGAAGTAAAAAACATTCCATGCTCACCTGCGTCACCTGGATCTGGAACGTGGTGTGTGGGTTTCTGAAATGTGTCTTGTAGTGTTTGACAGCTTCGTCCTTCCTATTAAAGCCGTTCCTGCACCGGTAACAGTGCCAGTGAGCTCCTTTAAACCGCTTCTCTCCTTTAATGGTGCCCACAATCTCACAGTGGTTACAGCAGCGCAGAACTCTCAAGCCTGTTGGGTACAAGCAACAATGCACCATCAATAGCAGTACCCGGCGTAAACGTTCACCATTTCTACCTGATGTCATTATATCACAAGATCAAATATTTAAAACGCTGATTCACATTCATGGCTTAAATGTCTTATACATACTTCTATACCTGACCTGCAAAGTCGATGCTTTTGTCGACGTGTTTAATTCGGAAATGACCGCGGAGGATGATGGGGTCCTGGTATGCCTCCCCTAGAGTGCACAGAGGGCAGTGCATGTGCACTCCTTTCTCGTGTCCGGCACACTTATCATCCTGGCACAGGTTGGGCACATAGGAGTGTTCCGTACCCTTGACTCGTACTGATGGGTGGGCCTGCAACCCCCCCGAAAAAGGGAAAATATTATTCATCATGACACACAAACATGACTTAAATCATTTAGTTAGATGTCGGGATCAAGCTATAAATGCTTAATCCAAGCCTGATGTACACTAACCGAAAGTATGTGGACACCACAAACAATATCAATGGGCCAAGAACTTAAAACATTGTCTTCAAATACATCTCACATTACACATAATATATGTTTTATTGTGTGTAGTTGTTTTTGTGTAAGCTTTTTCATTCAGATTAAAGAAATAGAAGTTTAAGGCTTAGTCCTGATGTCGATAATTGTCGTTATTATTACTATTTTATTACTAGGTTAACAATTAGAACATTTTAACTAGACTGGACTGGACCAATTCACACCAAATAATTTGTGTACAATGACACTAGACACTGTTATACAGTAACATAAAGAATATAACAGCGTTATAATTATATTATAACCGATTATTAAGGCGTGTATACAAATTGCGAACACTTTCAAACACTCCGCACTACAAACTCACTTCTTCTTCCAGTACATAGTGCACTTATAGAAAAGATACGGATTGGTATACGGCCCGGACTAGATTTCTTAGCTAGCTGCTTTAGCCATTATATATTCGCTTAATGTTAGCTCACTAACACCAAATTTTAACCTTTTCACGAAAATACTCACGACAAATGCCGCCATGGTGTCTATAAAGTCTTTATAGTCAATCGTGTTTCGGCTTTTAATGCGTTATATTGCGTGAAACATTTGCTAGCCGGGTTGATTTTGTGTTGTTTGTTATCCGCTTGTGTATACACTTTCTCACCGCATGAGGGCGCTGAGTTTCACCGCGTTGTTAAACTCATCGTGTTGCGTAGCGATGACTGATTCGACCAATCAGCGAACGATGAGTTTGTAAGCGCTGCACTGTGTATTTTCGCGTGCCACAAATTGTGCTTAAATTTGCCTTGTGTGTGAATAGATTATGATTTATTTATATCAAATTCGTGTTGCAATTTGTGCCATGTTTTAAAACTATCATTCCATAGGGGATTCACATAGAATGTGAAATAAAATGTTAAGACAGCTATTGTTGGTGACACGTTTAACTCGGTTAAACAAACGTTTGTTTACAGATGAAACCCTGTTTACGTCCTTTTGTTTAAAACAATGACTACTAAATAATAAGCGATATTATTATTGATAAAAGAGGGGGCACCCGGATTTGAACCGGGGACCTCTTGATCTGCAGTCAAATGCTCTACCACTGAGCTATACCCCCTACTGCTCAGACTTGCGAACTGCAGCACTAATAGCTCTGATAGTTGGCTCCCATCAGTTGAATAGTTATAGTTAATCATTTATTGCATTGTGTTCTACTAAGTTTAAGTTTCTGTTTTCAATAGTATCTTTTCCCCAATTCACTACTGAACTTTATTTGTCTTTCGAGTGACATTTGAAGTGAAAAAAAAGAAGATGATGACCATGTCTGTAAACAACACAGCAGACATTCATATTCCTGAAATTGTAAAGGAAATGTTATTACTGTTATATAAACTCATCTGGTCTTTTGCACAGTATATATAGCATCTGTGTTGTCTTGTAAATATGGTGTTATGACATCACGAGGGATGGAAAGCAAAGTTCCCTGCATTGATTTATTTCTGTCCTTGTAATAATGTTGTGATTATTGGCTTGGCTTGGATAGACCCCCCCTCCATTTTAATAACATTTATTTATGAAATACATTTTATTTCCAGTACAACAATAAAATAAACGTAGGCACATTACCTTAACTCTAACTACACCAACCAGGCATTGAAAAGTGCAATGAATAACATAGTCATGCTAACAAGGCACCTGTTAGTGGGTGGGATATATTAGGCAGCAAGTGAACATTTTATCCTTTGAGTAGATATCTTTTAAAATGGTGAATGTAAGTGTTGGTGTGAGTTTTACGAAGCCATATTTTGATGGTTGGGTAAAGGACTTTACTGGGCATTGGGCTCGCATGTTGGTATGGGTTTACTCCGGGTATTCCAGTTTCCTCCCACAGAAATGCATTCATGTTAATTGGAGGTACTGACATTATCCTTAGTGAGTGTGTTAGTCTCTGTGCTTTGCAACAGACTGGCGAACTGTTTAGGTGTTTAGTGTATTCAGCCAATGTGTCTCACCATAACACCCTCGACACAAGCCACATCAAACACAGCCATGGACAATCTGCCTTGTCTGGGTGTTTTTTGGACTGTGGGGGAGGAGGGGGGGGCAAAGTAAACACATGCAGAAACAGGGAGAACATGCAAACTCTACACACCTGGCTTCGACGAAAGCAAATCGTTTATGATTATACTTTTCAAAGCAGCGACTTAACGACTGATGTAAATATAATTAAATGTTGTTTAGAACCGTGGCACGTTGATAAAACGTCATAATGTTTAAAATTGTTTATTAAAAACGTTAAAATCTTATATCGAGTGTGGCAGACGTCTCTCTCTCTCTCTCTCTCTCTCTCTCTCTCTCTCTCTCTCTCCCCATTCCTGTCTGTAAGCGCCCGTTATACCTGGTTTTACAATCAAAACGCCGCAGATAGTCACGATAAGCAAGTACACACCAACAACAGAGTTAAATAAAAACTTTATTTGTATTTAAAACGACTTCTGGGGAGAAACTTTTCTTCTAATGCAGCGTTCGCTCGGTCTGATGATGATGCTGTGTTCGAAAACGTCGAGTGAACGTGAGTGAATTTGTGAACTTTTCTAAATGTAAATAAATGTCATAAACGTACAAATTCGGTTTTAAATAGTGTGAGATGTATAAAAGTATAACGACGGGTTCGTATTTGGGGAAGAGTCGGGTTGGTTGGTTGTTTTAGTCCGAAAGAGACGCGACTGGTGTAAAAATGGTAAATTTGTTAAAATGGGTTTCACACTACTTATGACGCGCTTTAAGCCTTAAATGATAAACAAACTAAATGTAAGTAAATTAGATTGTGAATTATGTTTTTATCATCATTCATGCAGATAATGTCTCATTTTGTTTACACTTTAACAGATAAATATGGTTCCTGTTATAATAATACACAATAAATTAATCAAATAACAGACGTTAATTGAATTCAACAATCAATCAACTCACTTGTACTAATTGAATTGTATTTTTTAAATATATATATATTTATGTATATATGTGTGTGTGTGTCATTTTTATTAATATTATTGTCATTATTATTATTACTATTATAATGACAATTATAATATATTATATTATTATTATTATTATTATTATTATTATTATATAGCATTGTTTAACAGATGCGGTTTTCAATAAATGATGTTGAGCAATATTTACAAATCATCCTGCTGTCGAAGAATAAAGAAACTCAAGCAGAAAATATGGAATGAAACGGAAGACAGAAAAGTGAAATAAAAATGTATATGTGTGTTATGTTTGTGATCGTGATAAAAGAGGAAGATCAGATACAAAATTAAACGATTGATTGTCGACCAGCACTAACAATAGAATAAACATCCTGCAAATATTAAAATATAATAATAATAAACAAACTACAAAAGAGTGAAGTATCAAATGTAAAATAACTCAGTACAACATGATATACAAAGTAGGTCCAGTACAAAGTTATTATTAATGCACACATTGTATATAATGTGTGTGTGTGTGTGTGTGTAGCCAGACATTATATGATCATATACAATATAAATGTGACACTTCTACACAAAACACTGTATCTCGCCATCTCGTTCATCACAGTAAGATGTGTTACACTTTGCGTGGCTGATTGTGGATGAAATCTCTGGCCTGAACTCAGTAATAATGATATTCTCACATTCGTCCGGTCAGTACGTTTGCATTTCCGTTCTGAGTAACTGCACAATCGGTTCGGTTCGTTTTCAAAGAAACAAAATTGCTGACCCGACTAAATGAAACAGTGACGTCCTGCTGAGCTTCTCATTATTCCGTCTGCCTTGTTCAGGTAACTGTAAGGAAATCAGATGATTGCACGATCAATTTAAGCTTCTTTCAACGACTTGAGTCGTTTATTGTATCGGCAATGATTACAAGTCGGGGTCTGAAATAACCAGACAAGCTCTAATTGAGAGGGTAGTTATTTTAAACAGCTGGTGCTTGATTTCAGGTGAATCCTCGCCTCATTAGAAGGACGGCGTGGTGGTTATGAAGAAGGTTCTGGGTTCAGAATCAGAGAGGTTTTATTGTCGTTTCAGCTATTTATAGGTACATATTGAAAGGAAACAGCCGTCCGTCCTCCAGGATCACGGTGCAACACTGAACACTGCATGAATCTGGCATTTTGGTACTTAAAACAAAATTACGCTTCCAAAAAACAAGATTGTTCACATTTTATTTTCTGTTTTTTAGGTGACATCCAATCACCATCCAGCTTCAATCTATGATACGACTGGATACGGCCTATTGAGTTCTCAACTTTTCAGCAGAAACCCTTGCTGCTTTATGTATTTTTAAACACAAAAATGCATTGTTTAGGTAAACGAAGAAGACAAATAAAGAGTAAATAAAGTATGTAGCACAACACTTTTTGCTATTTAGTAAAAGGAATTCGAGACCAGACGTTGTAAGCATGAACCTGACGTCTCAGTTGCTGGAACTGATGCTGAAAGCATCGAATCTTTCTCGGTGGCAGTTCATCCAGCAGTATTCCATCCCTCCCCTGGTCACTGTTCCCAAACTCCCAGCTGCCCTGCTACCTGTATTCGGTCTCCTCTACATGGTCATCTTCGGTCTGGCTGTGGTTGGGAACGGCGCCGTTTTGGTCCTCATGTGCCGGAAGAAGGCGCTGCAGTCTCCCAGCACCCTCTTCATCTGCTCCTTGGCCCTGAGCGATTTGCTCATCGCTATCGTGTGTGTGCCGGCATCCTTACTGCAGCACTTCTTCAACAACTGGCTAGCAGGTAAGCAACAACTGGTAGGTTGTCAGTGGTATCTGGAGCTGTGCTGACTACAATGCATCGTACAGATCCTGCAGGATCCTCAGCAGGATTCGGTCTCAAACGTCCACGTTTATTTCAGCATGTGACATGGTTAGATAGTTGGTAGGTAGGTGATTTACAGTATCTGATACAGTGAACCCATTACGGAAAAAACAACACAATCTAACAATAAATAAACATACGCACTTCTCAGTTATTAACCCTCTAAAGGTTTATCTAAGCCCTGATTAAAGATTTAGACGACTTTCTTTCACTGTGCTTTATACACGTAGTAGAACGAATCTTCGTAATTTTACCCATTCCATGCAGTGAACACACACTAGGAGGCAGTAGCAAGCACATTTGCCAAGAGCGTTAGGCAGCTTTAACCAAGGTTCCCAGGGAGAAGTTAGGAGTTCATTGCCTTGCGAAAAGGGAATCAAACCGTCAACCTTCTGATCACAAGTTCAGTTTACTAACCCCGAGGACAATGGGAGTAATGGTTTCTGGAAGGAAGCTGTCCACTTTAAACCTTCATACAGACGGACGAGACCTAAATTCAAGTCTTCAAAGGGCAGGTCACCTAAAACCGAATCATGTTCCGTATACATACAGTCTCTGAGATTATTAATAAATAAAGGTTTATCAATGGATTATCGATGGAAGTTACAAACGTTTATAGATCATTTTGCCTTTTTAAGTAAATTCAAAGGCAAATAAGCAAATGTTTCATGTGCTGACGAGATCACCGCTACCGAACCCAGCGTGAACCTGATGGTGGTACATGAGATTGAACCATATCACTTTATTTTGTAGTTGTTTTTTCTTTCATTATTTCGCTAATAATGTCGCGAGCCGTCTGAGCTTCATGTTCGATAGTCCACCGTCCCACCTTCACGACCCTTTAAGCCTCACAATCCTCTGCCAGGGTGACACACCGGATGAATGTGTGCTCGAAAATTGCTTTTTTTTTTCAAATCATATTTATTTGTGGAGCACAAATAAGAAAACGGTTCCTCAGTCCGTGTTTTCAGAACAAGGTACGTAATGATCTGATGAGTGGCCACTGTAGAATGACTCCCGTTAATCGACATCATTAGAGGAGAAACATGATTCCGAATGGGGTATTTAGGACGCAGTAAAAAACATCAAACAGAAACCCAGTCCAGTGTAAGCACAAAGACTCAGACTCGAGGTTTTAGATTTGCAGCACTTGTGTATGAAAGTATCTTGTCCGTCCAATCTAGACTAATTTAATCACCTGGACGATCCACAGCAGCGCTAACACAGCGCTCATCCTTTATTCTTTTCTTTTGAACATCTTTCCTACAATCCAACACTGTTTAGAATAATGTAAATGTCGTAGGTATGGGACCCATCAGACGGGTGAATGTCCACAAACTGCCATTCACTGCTTCAATCCCGTACGTATGCTTCTCTTGTCTCTACACTCTTACTGATCAGGCAACTTCCTGTGCAAGCTGGTCTCGTTCCTTCAAGTGGCCGCCGTAGCAACCAGCATTCTTACTATGACTTGTATCGCCCTGGAACGTTTCCAGGGCATCTTGTATCCTCTCCGTGTGCGCAAGAGACATGTCCTGAACAGCTCCATTGTGATGCTCGGTGAGTAAAGCGGTCACCTATTTTCATCACTCGACTCAAGCTTGTGGTCACGGGTTCCGGGGTTAACACACTTTTATTAGCTTATTTTCTACAAACATCTGACATCCTAGATGGGTTTTTTTTTACAGTGGTCGTTTGGGTTCTTGCGCTGGCCATCGCGACGCCCATGTGGTTCGTCCAGAAAGTAGAGGTACGTGAGCCAATGAGGTATTATGACATCATTATTGACGTCAAGTCTGGGCGACACACACACACACACACGACAGCCGGGTATCATTTATAACTGGGTCACAACAGACAGAATAAATAATTCTAGCTCATTGTAGGAGCAATGAAAACGTGTCCCTGTTTTACATCCCAGGTCTGTAGTGACTCACTAAGGTCATCTGGAGCCGTTCTGATTGCAGTGCATCACACCCATAGGCCACGTTAAATACTCTTACTTTTTATTCATCAAGCGGCTTGCGTGTCCTGGCCGAAAGATAACTGGGCTTGTGATCGCACGGTTGCCAAGCCAATTCTGATTTGACGTGTCACAACTGACGTGACTTGAACAGGGCTGCCCACCATGCCGGACATGTGTGCTCACTACTGCCCCCTAGTGTGTGTTTATTAGTGTAGTGTGTGAAAATAAACGAATAAATAAAACAGATGTACATGTGGAAGGTTTTTAATACTCGTGAATCCATTTCATCGTAAACCTTAACTAAAACCTCACATTCGACCCGGCAGGTAAAACACGACTTCCTGTTCGACATCCGATACGTCTGTTGTCTGGAGGTGTGGCCGAGCTTGCGGTGGAGGCGGAGCTATACCGTCTGCCTGTCCGTGCTGGTGTTCCTCGTGCCCCTGCTGACCATGGCCGTGCTGTACGGGAGGATAGTGAGAGAACTGTGGGGGAAACACCGCGTCCATGAGGCCGTGTTCCAAACGCTTCCCGGCTCCGAGATCAACAAGATCACCGGGTGTGTGAAGCCTGATTCTCTTTCTCTCTCTCTCTCACACACACACACACACAGACATACACACATATACATGTGCAAAACGTTTTACCAAGTTTTAAAAAAGTCTTATTTATATAATGGGGTGGCACAGAGTCATGCTGCCATTCACATTACAGCTTCCACCCGCTGTGCCAGTGTTGCCACTTGTCTTTCAGAAACCTGTTCTGTTATATTCATACTGTTCAGTGGTTTAAACCAGGTCTGGAACTGTTGTGTGTTTGGTTTGGTTCGGTTTGGACAAAATACAAAAGTCTCGAGTTGTTTCCGTCTGCGGAAAATTCAATGATAGAAGAACAATTAAATATTTAATTGAATTTCTAATCCATTTTGGTGTAAGAAATTGGCCGAATCGGTCACGACATTCTGTTCCTTTTTGTTGTTGTTGTTGTTGTTGTTGTAGCAGCTGAAAATCCCGGTGACTGGAAATATAAAATCAGATCAACAGAATAACTGTAGAGACGCACACGTGATTCTCACCGGCGTTTCTAAACCTCAGATTTGATTTTGATGTTTTCAGGAGGAAGAGGAGGGCAGTGAGGATGATGGCCACAGTCGTGCTGCTGTTCGCTACATGCTGGGCTCCATTTCATCTCGTCTCACTGTTGCTCGATTACGGTAAAACACACACACACACACACACACACACACATTGAACCAAATCCACAGCATAACATTGTGACAGACGGGTCATATATATTATTAATCTTAGTACAGTTTTGTGTCCAACTAGAAATGTAGTTCTTACTTGTAAAATAAAAGCATAACTTAAATGATACAGACTTCAAACTTAGATAATAAAACTTATCAAAGCTGTGTATTATTTCCTCACACACAACAGCATATAGCTGGACGAGAGTAACGATTCAGATTGGATTGAAATTCTGTTCTTTTGTTTGTCCGAGTGCAGTGAGATGATCAGTTTCGGTTCTTTTCCCGTACTCGGACTTTTTTTTACCAGCTTACAAAGCAGCTTACATCACGGTTACAGAATACAGATGGTTAAGGGCCTGGTTTAAGCAGCATCGGTGAGCTTTGAACCGATATCCTTCGGCTAATTTTCATCCATTCTTTCATATTTTTTCGTCTAGACTATTGCAACTCCCTTCTCTATGTTCTCCCTGTTAAATTAATAAACCGCCTTCAATATATTCAGAACTCTGCAGCTCGTGTCCTCACTGCTACCAAACCTTTCTACCCACATCACACCCGTCCTTCAACACCTACACTGGTTACCCGTCATCAGCAGGATTAAATATAAAATCCTGATTCTGACTTACAAGGTCCTCCATGGTCTCCATATTTAATTGAACTCATCCAGGTCTACTGTCCCCCTCGCAGTCTCAGGTCCTCCAATTCTGTCTCTCTGACTGTCCCACACACTCATCTGGTCACGCTGGGTGGAAGATCCTTTAGTTCAGCTGCCCCCAAACTCTGGAACTCTCTTCCACCATCACTCTGTAACTCCACCAGTCTGTTATCCTTTAAAAACATTTAAAAACGTTACTATTTGCATCACACTATTTCACTTATTTATTGTATTCTTTTCTATATGTTTGCCATGTAAAGCGACCTTGGGATTGTGAAACGCGCTATATAAGTGTAACCTATTATTATTATTAATTAGTCCTGTTCCTTAATCATGACATCATGTCCATACTCTACATCAGTAATGGATCTGTTTATATTAGTAGGTCTGTGTTGTTAAAATGTTTCTATATTATTTACATTAATTGTGGTTTATCTTCATCGTCTGGTTCAGCAGGTCTCAAACTTTGTAGACCAAGTAGCATCCACAATTAAACCAATGCATCCAAGTACCATCTTTGCTTCTTATGACATAACTGTGTGTGTGTGTGTGTGTGTGTGTGTTTCATTTACTAATCCAAATATTACATCTTATTAATGAATGAAACACTAACGACTGGGCTCTGCTACATCAGCACTCAGTTTTTATTGTGTGTATTTGTAAACGTTAAAGCCACGTTATTGAACCTTTTAATCACCGTCTGAAAGTCTCTGATTGTTCTTGCAGAGAAGCTCAAGCTGGACTTGGACTCGGAGTTTCTCCTGCTAAGCCTGGTCCAGATTCTAGGCTTCAGTAACTCGGTCTGCAATCCTCTGGTCTATGCCGCACTCAACAGCCATTTTAAGCGAGACCTTCTGGCTTTAGTCTCCTGGAGATGGAGTCTAGGCCTGAACCGCCTGTGTTGGGTGCAGACTCGAGTCGGTACCTCGCTGACGGAGACGAGGACGGCGACGGAAAGGGCCGAGAGGACCAACAGGACGCGAACCTGGAGCCGAACGGCCTGGGAGGCAGAAAACTGCGTAGCAGCCGAGACGGACCGAGCCAGATCCACTCGGAGGAACCTGTTCGGTGTCGTCTGGTCCAGTAGGAACTCGGGCACGGTGGTTTTAAACGTCACAGACTGACGGGAGGTTTTTACAGGAGGTAAGTGTCTATATA
>JAOTRQ010057295.1:0-14101 GCA_028565875.1 Hoplisoma paleatum | reverse complement strand
GCAACCTACCCCGTAAAATGAAATTGCCGAGATACTCTGGGGATCGGTAACGGTCCACAGAGTAACCCAGGGTCGAATTTGACTGAAGGGTCATCATCAATCATTTATGCTCATAAAATAATTAAAACAATTATCTCAGAGCAATTAGTTTGATAAATACGATGTCAATAAAGTTCAGGTTAGAAGATTCTTATTCAAAGCACCAAAAGTTTTTAACTAGTAAAGCAAATCATTTCCACATACGGCTTTAAATCTGTCTCAGAGTTTGTTCACAAACAAACTGTCTTCAGAACTAATTAGTTTAAGGATGGTTTGTGCTTCCTGGCAAAACCATGGCCAGGTTCAAGCTGTTAATAAATATGACATTTTAGGCCTCCCATTTCAATTAATCCAAAAATACACTTGTTTTGAGGGAGTCCCACATTCACAAAAGCTTCTTACTTCAAATGAAAATGAATCTTCAAATAAAACGTGTTAATAATACAGTTTCAGTCTGACATCTAAACATTTGCAACCTTCAGCAAACACCGTTGAATAAACTTCCTTTAACAACACTCATATTATTAAAGTTCCAAGTTCCAACTGTGGTCTCCACTGAGCCCAACTTCTCCCAGAATAACTGTTTGTTTTTCGGAGACCCCGAGTAGCCACACAGGCTTTCCAGCAACAACCAGCAACAAATGTTCCATTAAAGCAGAGACACACACTGACCATGGGAAGATCGAACAAACAAAGCTATTCCACAGAGCTCTGACATTGTACACCGCCTGGAGAGCCAGGACAAAACGAGCACTCTCAAAAAGAGACCAAGTCGGGTCCAAGTACAGTATCCAGTCCCGGCACGCCACCGCAAGAGCCAGTGCCAATGGGTTTCAAAAGGAGGACATTCTGCTCTAAATATATTTAGCTAAAAGAGCTGAATAAACCAGAGGCTACTCATTTGGCTGCACTGGAAATATAACTAGTTTAAACAAGCATTATGTTGAAACAGATTTTGTTTTTGAAGCACTGTGCAGATGTGTGTCTGTGGGGAGAAGGGGAAGAAAAAAAACATATTCTGTCTGTCTTTATCCTTAACAGAACCTGACCCAGCTGAGAAAGCTAAATCTTGATGGTAATAGTCTGGAAATGATCCCAAGTCTGCCGCAGTCTCTGGAGGAGCTGAGAATCAATGACAACAGAATAAATCAACTGCTTTCCAACACCCTGGAAGGTTTGTCTTGATCGACAACTTTTATGCATAAACACACAAAAGACATAAAAACATTTTGCAAATATTTACGGTAATAATTAAAACCGGACCTGCCGTTATGGTTCATGTGTCTAGTGCCTTATTGATCCTGATTTTCACTCAGCAGCTGGTTGTGTTAGGATCTAGTGTCTATTTAAAAAGAGACAAAAAAGCAAAGACAAAAAAATAAAACAGGACATGGGATGACCAAAATTAATCAGGTTTAGTTTGGGTGACCAGACAGATTTCACCTGATGAAAGATTGTTTACTGGATTTGTATCATTTTCAATGTTCTACAGGATTATCCAACTTGGTCCTACTGGAGCTAAGAGGAAACATCTTGTGGGAGGGAAGCGTTGAACCTCTGGCTTTCCAATCCCTCACCATGCTCAAGCACCTGAGATTAGATAACAACCGATTTACTTCCATCCCACACGGACTGCCTGAATCTCTAGAGGTCAGCTCCTTTCCCTTTTTTAATTCATTTAAATTCATGCATTGTCCTGGTTTGGTTAGGCCGTAATTTCTTGGACAGAATACCGATGAAGGCGTCAGCCATTTTCTCCAGACTTGGATAGATATTTCTGTATAGATGCCCAGACGGCTGATAGCACAGCTAAGATCCAACCCTGGATTTTGAAAATGAACAGCACAAACTGATGTACCGCTATAATTAGTTATTGTATGTTCTGTTATACATAAAGCGTTATATGCTATAATTCTGTTATACATGAATTAGTTTTAAAAAACATTGTATTGGGTGTGTTTTTACAGGATCTGAAGATGCCACACAACCAACTAGTGGAGGTGCAGGAAACAGTTCTGAATAAATTAGTTCATCTGGCTGTGCTGGATCTTAGTCACAACCTTCTCAGCGAGAACAGTTTTTATACTGGAACCTGGACCAACGTGTTGTAAGTCAAACCTCTGTTTTTTTCTCAATCCTAACAGTTTTACATATACTTAGTGAAAGTTATTTAAACGTTTGCGTCCGACAAGCTTTAAAATATCATCTACAAAAATTGCACAATATTTCTAGTTAAACCAGAACAGTACATTCATCCTGAGATTATAGTGAACTGCAATATTTCTATCTACCACAAGAGGGCGACAAATTTCAGCCAGACATCAATGGCGCAGTAAGACACGATCTTGACCTTCTGTGTTTTCACGTTATAAAAACGATAGTCTGTGTCCTGTCGTGACGTCCTCACACACTGTGGTCAGTTTAATCAATGACATGTTTTCCTTTACTGTCCCTCATGCAACAAAAAACAATCCACCCAGTCAAGAAATGATTCACTGGCTGTTGAACTCAAACCCATTAACTCTGCAGGAGAGATTTGACTAAAATAAAGGAGATTTGTTTCTAAAACATTGCATCTCTGTCTTTTACTCACTGTTTTATGGAAGTTAGTGAATTAGGGGATGTAGCTATTTAAGAGAAATGTATCTGTTATGTCTGCTTGGTTCTGTTGTTGGGCCCTAAAGCAAGGACCTTAACGCTTATTTGTTTAGACTGTAACTATTAGTATCTACTGTAAGTCTTTTTACTCACTGTATGCTGGTAAGGCGAGTCTGCACCTTGCGCTTCCAAATGCCTGATGTACGTTGAATACTGTACGTAATGGCAACAGTGACCCTGTAGCTGCCAGGTGCCAGTCTAGTCCGAGGGATGCTCAGACCCATGTGTTGTAGTACCAGGTGCAGGGCTGCATAAATAGGAGAGTTGCATCTCAATAATGCAGACTATTTGCTGTGGTTGACCCTGAATTGGAGTAGCTGAAGAACTTCCAATCAGGTCCAGAAATCCTGACATACAGTGGTAAAAAGTGAGTAAAACAAATACATTTATACAAGAAAGTTAAAGACAACATATTTTTAAGTTCACAGAGACTCATGCTTTTTATTACAATCGGTTTTCATTCTTTTGCCAACCCATTTCTAATTGCATTGAAAAATATCTCACTTCCCCTCTGCACGTCCCCTCCATTCTGTTTTACTGCTGATAGCGTCATACGATATTTATTGTCCCAATATCTCTCTCTCTATTTTACCCTTCAGTCGATATTGACCCTGGGTTACTCTGTGGACCGCTACCGATCCCCAGAGTATCTCGGCAATTACATTTTACGGGGTAGGTTGCCAGGTCCTCCCCCAACCCTGTATCTCTACAGGGATCTGTGTGGGACCATTTACACATTTCTGATCAACCTAGTGTATGTTTTTAGATGTGGAAGGAAACCGGAGTACCCGGAGGAAACCCACAACCGCACAGAAAGTCCCCAGCCCGACCCGGCCCGGGGATCAAACCCGGGACTTCTTGCTGTGAGGCGACAGTGCAAACCACTCAGGCACCGTGCCACCCTGGTTTATAGTTAACTTAACTAAATATTGTTACGCTCATATAGGAAATAAGTCCAATGTTGCTTTTTATGTCACCCTTTTGTGCCAAATGTACAGTCTGAGGACACAACCCAGGAAAATATACTGACACGTATACAGTCCAGGCTTCCTGCATACTAGCTTAATAAGTAATGTAGTACGCACACATAACGCGTTATATATAAACACATATGGCAGAGAGGGACTGGATGGGGTTCGTGGAGTTTGTCACGTACTTTCACATCCCAATACGGTTCTAAGGGAGTCGGAACAGTATCAAAGTTGCCAGAAGAATAAGAATGAACACGTATATGACGATTGTGACGTCATAAAATTGGATGCGTCTAGGCGACAAGCTAATGGGGTCAGCTGATTTAAACCAATAAGTTCAGTTTTGGGGCTCTTGGGTAAGGCCCTTACCTTTTTAAGAGCACATTGTTTGTGATAAATAAAGAAGCGTTTAGTAAATGTGAACTTATTATCGGATTAAAACGAGTATCTGTGATATATTCGTATCCATGAACATACGACGCCGGGTACACTAATACAATAGGCTATTGTTCGAACCCGCGGTTACTCGGAGAAGCAGTTATGTCGATTATAAGACCACAAAATAGGCAATTATAGTGTCAAAGTGTGTAATGTAAAATTATATTTAAGCCAGGTTTGTAAAAGGTGCGTCAAATCCGATTAATTTATTGAATGTTAAGATGTTCTTGTGATATTTGATGATTTACTCACCAAAGAACAGAAATAAACGAGTTAGCCGGGTGTGTTCGGGGTTCAGGATGCTGACGACTCCCTCAGTGCAGTTGCATCAGTTCCTCTGGGCGGGTTTGTATTTATAAGCGGCGGTGAGACTGGAGGTTAACCGGTCTGCACGCTGATTGGTCGAGACACGGAGGCGCGGTCTCCCACTTCGCGCGACACCCACTGACGCCATGGATGGCAACGTCACGTGCTCCGTGAAACATGGTGCCACATGTTCTAGGTTTGGTGGCTTTGGTTTGCCAGACTTCACTCGAGTAAACACACCGCTAATATTAGTTCAGTGTCAGCGCGAGCGTATGCTGTTAATGTAGTACTTATCTGCATTAATAACGTCTCATGAAGGGGTTATTTAAACGCCCAACTCTGGGGAGAGGGGGCATGACAGTGGGTAGTCAGATTATCGTCTATGGCACACAATCACATAGTTGTAATGAAACCAAGTGAAGTAGAAATCAGACAGCAGGTAATACATTTGCCTCAGTGGTCAATTCGGTAGTCCGAATTGGTTTGGTGTGGATGTTACATCCTTTTGGGTCCCCCGCCACTTGTCTATCATCCACTATGGGCTAGTTGTAGCCAAGTGGTAAAGGTACAGGACTACTAATCCAAAAGAATGTCGGCTCAAACTTGTGCCCTTGAGAAAGGCCGCTAATCCTTAATTACTCAGACTTTATACTATAACTGTAAGATGCTTTGGGTAAAGATGCCTGTTAAATGCTGTACATAAACATCGGCTGTTGATGCCTGATACATTGGCATTATCAGATCATCTTGTTCCTAAACATCCTGGATCTCATGTGAGTGACCCTCTTGGACTTGGAACCAGCACTATAATGCAACTGCCCAAAAATATGCTGCTAAGTTAATTGAAAAGACTTAATTGTCCTACCAGGGCCTAACCACGATGGTGCATAATTGTTTGCGTGCCACCTTTGAGTTAATAAATGCATCATGATTAAAAACGGTTATAACAGGCAAATAATATCAAATAATTAAAATTATTACAAGCATCGAGTTAGCTTCCAAAAAGGTGTGGAATATGTGTCCATCCAGGCATTGCACAGGCCTGCAGACAGCCACGTAATTGTTTTTAAATCGGTTGGGCTTACGTCATTATGTGAATGTGACCATTGGAAACACAAATATCAGAGTGCTGGCTCGAAGTTTAAATAAATAGAGCGTCAGAACGAGCATCAAGTTTAAAATTGTTCCGAATGAAACTTTTTTTATTAACAAGGCGGTGTGTGCAGTGATATGATTGCTTGTCCTGAGGTAATGCTTTATTGTGTCTTAGGTGTCACATCAATAATGTACACCAGCTCACTACCACCGAGATCTGGGGTTTAAATCTTAAAGATGCTATTCATTAACAATGTTAACTAGTGTTGTTCTGAGTACAGGTTGTAAGGGGTTGTGTTACTATAGATTGATTTCATAATCATTTTTGTTCCAGTATCCATGACTACATTTGACTAAATGTATTACTAGTAAGTTAATCATAGACTGAACAATCAAAATGAATCTTTGAAAAATATTTACCTTTTTCAAATTCACTTTTGTAATTGTACAAACCTTTGTAAAAAAAAAATGCCACATTTGTTTGTAACATAAATATGCTATTTTTTTTAGAAGGAAAACAATTATGGTCACCCAAGGTCACCAGAAATTGTGAAATGTCTTTACTGGAAAAGAAGTGGTTTACAAAAATAAACAGTGGTAATAACGAAACTTTCCACAATGATTACCATAAAATCTCACTGGTTAAGGTGAAACTTTAAAGAAGCCATTTCAAACAATTATCAAGTCATAAAACAGTGGCTTAATGGTTAGCATTGTTGTCTCACATTCCACAGTTAGGATGGTCCTCATCCTTTCTGTTTGGAGTTTGCATGTTCTCCCCCTGTCTGGCAGAGTTACGTCCTACAGTCCAAAACAAGCGGCCAGGTTAAACTGAGACACTGAATTGTCCAATAGACAAAACACTATAGCCAAAACTAGCCATTAGGTGCTGTGTCAGGATGGGCACCCAGCATAAAATCTCAGCCACATCAATAATGCATATCTCAACACTCATAGACAAAAAGACACTGGGTTCGATCCCTAAATAGGCCGGTCTGGGGTCTTTCTGAGTGGATCTTGTGTGTTGGTGGGTTTAGTATGGGTACTCCAGTTTTCTCGCACAGTCCAAAATCATGCGTGTAAGTAGACCTAAACATACAGTACTGTCCATGGCTGTGTTTAAACTGACTAAACTGGTAAGATGAACCATCGTGTGTCTGTCATAAATGTAACCTAAAAGTGTATGACATTAAAAACAAATGACGTAAAAATTCCAACAAATAGTTTACTGTATGTACCTGTATAATTATGTATTAGAATTTTTATTTGCATAGATTTTACTTATGTGCCATAACTACCATAAGATTCAACCCAGAGTAACATTTTTTCTTTTAAATGATCAGTTGAGAATTTCCATCTGGTGGTGCAACAGGGAGTTTTGGGTGGAATAATTAAATAGAATGACTGTAATGTAAGTCTGTGGTCATTTTAGGAAGTTGTAGTTTAGAGTGTTTAGAGAAATGGCAGGGTGAGTGACATTTTGTCAGCTGGAGGTCAGCTGTGTTAAGCTGTGGGGCAAGAAAAAACAGAGGTTAGAATGACTACGCATATTTCTTGTTTTGCTAAGCGAAGTTCGCTGGTCTGAACTGCTAATTTTTGCTGTAAAACAAACTGAACTCGTTTTGATCTCACATCCCATTACAATCAAGATTTATTTCTTAATTACTTGGGATTTCAACATTGTGTCTTTCTCTTAGTCTTTGGACTCTCAGAGGAAAACAGAGCAGCTGACACAATAAGACTTCCACACAGAAAGGACCTGGACCACCCAACCTGAGAATCAAACCCAGGACCTTCTTGCTGTGTGGTGCAACTTTTGTTTAAAACGATCTCATTGTCGAAAAATCTCCTATTTATCCAGTCTTGGGACCAGTCGAGTCAAGGCTTAAGAATTTCTGTTCAGAGTTTGCATGTCCATTCCGTGTCTGTGTGTGTTTCCTGTGGGTACTTCATTTTCTAGGTTTCGAGGTTAATTGGAGATAATCCTGTGTTATCCTGTGTGTGGGTAAGGTTTGTCTCTGTACCCTGCAACAGACTGGCGACCAGGTAATGGATGGATGAATGAATAAATGCCTGTAAATATATTTATTATAACATATTGATTTAAAACATCTGCAGACAAAAATCATGAACTTTTAGCTTTTTTTATTTTAACGTACATTTACTAGTTACTAATGCAATAATTTAATTTCTTAATTGCAATAATTTCATTTTTATGCATGCATCAAACAACTACAGAAAATCATGGTAATGCCCACAAAACAAAACAGGTATCAATAATTGATCAACAAGTGCAATATTTATCAGGATACAACCATTAATTGTCTCAGTGAAAATGTTTGGAATGTCTTTATGAGTAAATTGTGCAAACAATATACAATAATAAACAGAATATTTATTGAACCAGTCTTTAAACTGATTCCATTTTAGCCAAATATATTTATAATATTAAACACACATGAAAACAATTGTATATGAAGTGTAAATAGACCAGGATAGATCAGTTAACAAGATGGCACCTCGTATCTTCAGCCTATTAGCAACATGAGAAATGTGTTAATATGAGAAACAAATGGATGCAAGAACATCCTGCACCCTGCTATAAACCAGCACATATTAGGAATTGGGGGTATGAGACCATTTATGAGAAGTCAGCTGACTTTCTCCCTGGATGCTGTTTTTGGATTGTGTGACTGTTTTCAACTCTTATCATTAGTAGAGTTTCACTTTTGCTTCACATCCTGATTTGAAAACAAGTACCAATCTCATAGTGTAACCATGTGGCTTGAGGTCATGTGGGATAATGTCAGAATAAAATAGTAAAGTCAGTAATATTAGTACAAAAATGTATTTATGGTTTTACAGTACATTCATGGTAAATACCCCCCCCCCCCGCCCCTTGTCCCCGCCACCTCGGCAGTACTGGTTCTAATCTTTACCCGTGCTCTTATCAAGGTCCCATGGATTAAATTTAAAAGATAAAACAATTGAATGCAAATCAAAAAATGCTAACAAACCATTATTTATATGAGCAGATATTTTTTAGTAAGCAGGTTTTCTGGAACATATTATTTATGATTATTTATTATTTTAAAATGATTTGAATATTTATCTGAAGATAAATTGTTTTAATTAAATCAGGACAAAGCTTCTTATTTTTCCTCATAAGTAAAATCTATGATAACATTTATTAATAACACACGGTTGAAAATCAGAAAAGTAAATTTCCAGAAGCAGTTTTATGTTACAACTAGCATGTTTGATCTGTACCCAGCACCTGAACTTCTAACACCAGCAGAACCTTGATTAACATTGTTTCATGTTTCTGAAGGAACATTTGAAATCAGTTGTACCTCCCTTATTGTTACAGACCTTGGAGGAAGAACTGAGGTTTGACTTTGACAGAATGCAATACTTTGTTGAGGTTGTTCAACTCTTGTTCGTGTTTCCTTTTCTCAGTAAGTAATTATATGCTCGACTAAGAAAGCAACACGAGGCTTTAAAACAGAAGCTGCAAAGGCAACAAACATATGTTTAACTACACAGTTCTGTCCTCCCTAACTACTAGATGTTCTGTTTCCCTTGTAGAATACTTCACATTATAGTGTGAAGTTCACTCCTCATTACAATAAAAACTATTCTGGAGACACTGTATTAAACACAGACTGTCAGGAGATACTGTCTCTAAAAAAAACCCCAAAACAAAACAATTGCACAATTTAATATAGACACCAATACCTACTCATCATAGAGGTCAGGTTATGGTTAACGTTCAGTTTATTGAAGGGCTGCGTCGAGATGAGTCAATGACAAGCAATTAAAACGACTTCCAAAGAATATGCTTTCAACAACTGAAATATCCCTTTTTACGTCCCGTCCCTAATCTATTCATGTCCAACTCCCTGAATGTACTTCCTCTACAACTTGCACAAGCCCTTCCTAACCTAGAATAGTCGCAAACATTATTAAGGTTTGTTACACATCCGTGTCCATCTTTCTAAGACTTGTATCTAAGAACTACATAATAATAACGATGAGTGTCACCACACATATAGTGTATATTGTTAGTGAAGGTAAACTTGTCTGTGGACTGTTAGTAGGAGATTTCTTCCCAGCTATTAAAAACACACAAAATGTGGACTGACTAATCTAAATGAAAGCTAATCTAAACACTCCCAATGAATTATGGAGTAGTAGTAAATACAACGGTCAAGTGTGTGATGCAGTGTTATCGTCTATTCTTTTCTTACACCTAGTGCTTCTTGGTACAAGTCAGACTAACTCCTCATCCTCGTATGAGACGGGATTTTAAAGATTGAGAAGAAAACACTAGCTTAGATTCCGGCCTTGATCCATATGTAAAGAATTCTTTATAGGTGCAGCTTTGTTTTGAGTGAAAATGTAAAAGACATGGGAGATGTGAGATATGAAAATCCTAACATCTCTAATGCAGAAGTACTGAATGAAGCAGGAAGAGTGGCTGCGGATGTGTGTACATACATGCTTATATCAGAGTCATTTCAGTAGTGCTCAGGAGGAACTTCAAACAGTCCAGTTCCAGCGTGATTTTCCTCTAAGCTTCAGACATACATTTAGGGACTTTGCAGATTGCTGTTCTCCGTCTCTAGCTGAGCCAGTTGCCTCCTCAAGCTGTTAACTTTGTTCTGAAGCTCCTTGTTGTATTCGATAATGTGGACCATTTCTTCATAGGCCTCGTCCAAGCATTTGGTTGAGCGATTCCAGCGCAAGAAAACACCTATACGAGAAAAAGAAAAAACCCAAACTAAACAAAAACAACTCCAAATAATCTGCCAGAAAAAGCCACAGTGCATAAACGATTAAATCTAACACTTGATAGTACAGCTGGTGTACGGCTACTTTCTTCTAGCAGGTGCTTGTATCCACATTTAAGCTTGGGCAACTCATAATTCAGCTGCTCACCGGGTTTTCAACTAACGTGAACGCTGCCTCATCACCCCACTGCTGCTGTGTGGTCGTCAGTACTCAGATTAAAACAATGACGCTCATCTACACAGCCATAAAACAACACAAACGTAGTTTCATAAAGGGGACATATTATGCACACTTCATATTTCCACTTGGCTATCTACTGCTCCTATAAACCGGCTATACACTTTCTGTCAATATGCAAATTGGTATATAAATCGTTAGTATTTTGTGACATAACAATGGGACAATTTTCTGGCACCACCCATCACCTGGTGTATACTCTACTCTGCATAAACATGGAATGGTTGGGACGTAGCCGGAAACACCTTATCTGTATAAACATAAAAAGACTCATTCTGAAAAAGGCTGAAACTGGCAAGAACAAAACTAGTGAGCTTTCTTGTGAATGTGAGAGTGATTTTGTGCAAAGAATTTGATGAACATATTCTGTTTAGCTCATAGACCTGTTGAGACTTGTTTAAAAAGAGGTATATGATGTCCAAGAGATCTATACCATGCAACCTTCGAGCTACTAGTCTCGTTCTGCTTGATCCTCCACCCAAGACTTGAGAATGACATGAATCCAGGCTCTGCTATGTATGTACATACATACAAGTGGAGAAACAAGCTTCTCTTGTCTGTGTGAACATCTAAAGTATTAGAGTCTTCAAAAGATGATTAAAACCCCACCTCTTTACTGAAAACATTGCTTACTATTACTTTTAATTATTTCTTGTTATTTTAAAAAAAATTGTTTCATGGACTGATTTCTACTTAATCTAGAGTAAAGAAATATTCACTAACAAAGCACTTTGTAAAAGTACAGTAAATGCAAAAGCACTAAAATTCACCACAGGACCTTTATGTGAAGCTATAAAGTGGGTGAAAAATAAAAGCCACATCAACTGATCACAAGCCACACACTCATGCCAGAAGGATTCTAAATGAAATGTTAGTGACACCAACAAGCACGTGTGCAGTCCTATAATGTTAAGCAGTTTTATCACCTTGTTCGCACTATGCACACATGGCCACTGGTATCAGGAACAGGTTATGAAACCTGCCGTTTACTGGCTTTGCACCAGCATTTAAAGAAAATGGTCAGAAATTGAAATTGCATTATTTTGCATTTCTCAAAACACAAATGGAGTAACCATGAACAACCCATTTTCTCATGAAAATAAAAAGTTTGAGATTGTATAATTTGAAAAGCATAATTGTATTCATCCATGGTAGGTCAGGTTTAGCTTAAGTGCTGTACGGCCAAATACACAAAAGAGGATGTTGACACATAGGAGAAGGAAAAACCCATGGCTTTAGTTCGCTTTCAGGGGTGCAACTACATGCCACTAAAGTTTATCCACCCCGACCCATGAGCTTCTTCTTTTTGTTACAGATCAGAGTTAAACCAGACCTCATCTGTCAAGACGTGACAAAACTGAAGAAGAAATAGGATTCTTGTGTGCAATGAGCAAAGGCGAAAAGTAAACATTTGGTCAGGTGGCAATTTATCAGAGCAGCTAATTCTCTTTCTGTGTTCTCTGTGAGGTAGAACAAACCAAACTACCTAAAGGAAAGTCTCACAAGCATGTTGAGAAATGCATACTATAATAAAAACATAGACATAGAGAGTATATGATTGAATTCAAAGCATGTGATGAATAACTCTACATGAGATACAGTAAAAGCCAACACACCCACAGCTTCTTCCGACTGCAAAAGAGTGCTAGCGTCACTAGGAACTGAACTAAATTTTGTGCAAAAACAATTGTGCAAAAACTTCCAGAGGAAAATGAGTCTAAATTCTACAAGAATTCTACAAATTCTAAATACTGTCCTAGATACTGTTTATACAAAGCTAGATAAATGCACCACTGCCATCTAGAGGTTAAACAGTAAAGGTTCATCAAGTACAACTGATGTAAATCACAGTGTGCTGATTACAAATGTCCCCAACAAGCCTGTAATAGAACATAACAATATGTTCTGATATGGCGTTTAAACTGACTTGGGGTGTAAAAATTACCCTGAAGCCTTATGATGTTAAAACACTTTTGAGGAGAACATACAACCTCCACAGAGAAAAGACCTGGAAAGCTCTGCCTGGGGACTAAAACCTAAACCCAGGTTCTTTTTGCTGTGGGGTGACCATGCGAACCCACTCTGTGAATTTCACAGTGCCACTTAACACCACCAAATAACTGAAATATATACTTGAATAATTAAGAATGCAACAATTCAGTAATTCAAGGTCGAAACAAATGATTCACTTGGTTGATTCTTTTGAAAGAACACAGATATACACATTTATCATTTATACTAAAAAAAGATTACATTGGTTGGGTACCATCGATCTGTGTAAAAATAATATAGCAGCTCTCACCCTCCCACAGCATCAGACTCTGTGGTGCTACAGATGGCCAGATGACGAGGCTGTTCGGCTCGTAGATTGGATTAAGGAACCGCTCTAGCTCCTGAGTCCTGTTCACCCAGGACCACAGAGATACCGTTTTCTGAGAAAGTTCCAGCTTCATCCTGTATCACCAAACAAATACAAATCACAAATCGCACAACCTATTTCCACTACAGTCATTTGTCTGTAGTATGTTCTACAAGCCCAAAAGTATCAAAGCATCCGATTATCATTCATTATAAGCATTCAGCATCTGCTTAGTATTTTATGATGTGTTCTTGTTATGTTTTTATATGTTCTTGTTAGAATTTATTTGCTTACGACCAACAACCTCCAGAACATACTAACACTAAAACATGTAACATCTGGTTCAGTCAGGTAAAGAGGAACATGTTGAGGCTGAATCTAGTGAATGTACTACTCTCCTCAGCTCAGCCATTAGCCAATAGCGTCTCAATAACAAGCGTCTAGGGACTAGAGCCTTGAGACAAGCGCCCTGAGACTAGCATTATAATCCACTGGTTGTGCATCCTACTGACTACTGCGCTCAGAAGACGGCAAGTTTTTAGCCTGGGTGTTAAGACACCCTTCACTGGTGTCCAGATGTTCTACATGAACAAACACTGCAATACATCATAACACAATAATGATATAATTTAAAGGGAATAAAGAACAGGATATATAAAACATGCCTGAAGGAGATATATAAAAGTCTGACTAGAAAAAGTGCAGGTAAATGTATTGGGTTGAGCACTGACCTCTCTGCTGCAGTGTTTCCCAGAAAAGTTCCGAACTGGGAAGCGTAGGCATGTTCAAACAGCATGACTAGGAATTGTTCATTAAATTCAAACGAACAGGGGAACTGGCGCAAAATCTGCCACACACAATCCAGAAACAGCAGGAACACCGGAGCCTCGTTTCGAGGTTTCCCGTTGGAATACGCCGACTGGGCACAGCGCTGATGAAACGGATGACCTGCCTGTGATAAATCAGATAATATCGCTTTATGAATATTAATGTAACAGGATGGGTCGGTGTATATGATTATAATATTACTCTGGCAGTAGGGAATAAATCTGGGTCCGTATTTATCAAACTTCTTAGAGTGGAATTTTGGACTTAAGTGCTGAAAAATTCTTAGGATTTGCTCCTAAAGTTAAGTGTAAGTGCAAGTTATCAAAACTCTTAAGTCTAAGAATCACTCTTACTCTCCCGAAAAGTTAAGACTGCT
>JAOTRQ010057277.1:0-14105 GCA_028565875.1 Hoplisoma paleatum | reverse complement strand
TTCAATCATATCGTATCGGCGGCAGTGTATCGAGATGCGTATCGAATCGGCCTTAGTGGTGAAGATATACATCCCTTATATATATATATATATATATATATATATATATATATATAGTGGTGCATCAGCGTGCCATGCAAACACCACCCTACTGTGTGAAAAGTATCAGGTAAAAGTTTCTTTTTTGGTGTGTGATTTGGGACGCAGCCCTTGGCGTTCTGACCGGCCAAGAGCATTGATCAAAAGTGAAACTTATCCATACAAAACACTGCAAGCTTTAGGGCAGAAACAAATTTAACAGGAAGGGAATTCCCCCTTTAAATGCTTTATAAAAGGGGATTTTTGTTCTTTTGTACAACAAAAAAGTTTACCAGTGTATCCTAAACATACTCGCTATATTGAATATGGCCAATTTAACGAATATATCCGTGATCAACCACCAGCCCTATCCAGAACATTACTAAGACATCTGTGTAAATACTTTAGGTAAATAATTGCCTCTGAGGCCTAGCTCTATTTAAAAAAAAAAACATCAACAACAACACCTGGTGTAAGGACACATCTGTACGGTCCAGCTTGCAGAAATTAAGACCTGACCCTAGTACAAAAATAGCTTTTCTGGTAAACAAATCAAAGGAACTAATAGAGCTCAGTGTTCTGTGTGCACACAACACTCTCCTATTTAAACCTTTATTTTACAATAAAAGTTTTTTATTTGGTTTGCAACCCAACAAACTAAATCCATGACATAGGTATCAGTTTATTTTAAAAAGAGATTTTAAATTGTGTGAAGTTTAAAACGTACCTTCTAAAACTGTTTATGTTATTGAGTCGATTTTATCTGCGTTGCCCATAATCCCTTTTTACACAACTGCAGTTTCAGAACCAAACAAATATAAGACAAATTAATTTCTTACTTTAGTTCTTTCTCGAGCAAGAAACTTTCTTCATTGCACAAGAAACCAAAGAATCTTCCGGAAGCTATAAAAGCTTAAATAAATTTTTACTAAAAGACATGATCTTTAGTGCCTCTGTAAGTTCTGCTTCATCTGAGCCGAACCTCCAACCCACATTTAACAGATGATTTATTATTTTATACTACAATTACATTTACTTGCATAGTCTTTGTTTGGCCTGGTGAGACACTCACCATATCAAATTCCAGACCTTTCAAAATCTCACTGTTGTTTAGACAGAGTTACGTCTGCAGCCAGATTGTTTCTCTGGATCACAAAAACCCTACTCACTTTTTCCACAATCCAATACCACGACGTGCCCAGATCCACTTTCCAAAGTCAAACAATAATAAAACTGAAAGATGTGTTTATCATCCGGTAGATTTCCAAACCAGCTATTTTGCTACACTTTGTAGTTCATGATCATTCAGCTTTTGTTTTAAACAGCACTGAGAAATGTTTACAGGCTGGGTATTTATTTAGCCGAAACGAGACGGGGTATGTAACCAAGGTCTACGGAAATTATGCAGAACTTGGACATTTTAACTACAGACCAAAGCTAAAAAGTGAGTAAAGCTTGACAATGTTTTTGATAAATCACACACACACACACACACATATACACGATTGGTATAATTTTATAATTATAAATCAGTTGGTATAGGCAATAGTAAAGTTTAGGGACCTGTGGCCTTGTACCCAACAACAGATAAGCAGATGGTACAAATGCGTTTTGGTATTCTCATGTTTTTCGTAATGTGAAGGTCAGATTTGTAAGACCTAATCATATCTGTACACAAACCAGCAGTGAATCATTTACAAAGAGTTCCGACACTCAATAAGTCTAAAGATTTAATACATAAAAGCAGCAATAAACACTGCTTCGTTTCATTTAAACCCAAATCTTGGGTGAAAACACTGATTCACTTTGTGGAAAACACTAGTAATCCATATTTACAAGTCAATAGTGATAGAATCCAAATGATTTCAGTACAAAAGAATAATGAATGAAATACCACTGTAGTCATTGTTTATGAATATGCACAAGGGTGGAGATCAACAGTAATAGGGGTTGAAATGGAAACTCTGAGCAGAACAACTTTTATTAAGAGCAGAACAACTTTGATTGAATGTTCACTATTTTGGGTGGAGTGCTTTTTAGGAAAGAAAAAATAGAAGGGTGGTGGCGGGCTAGCGGTTAGTGAAAAAAGAACTGATCTTGGCTCCGAACCAAGACCATGTAGAATCGAATGCTGATAATGTGTCATTGTAGCCGCCGTGACCTTAAGCAAGGCACTTAATACTGTAATGAGTACCTTAAGCAAGGCACTTAATACTGTAATGAGTATTTACTCTGTGGTTACAATGTCAAACTGCTGATTTCCTCAAATCCGTGAGAACAACACCTACGACACTAATATTATTTGAAGACTAATATAAGAGTAATCGACAGTAAAACATGCTACACAAGATACACAAACAAAAAAGTCATTCATAAACACATTGGCCTCACAGCTAGGACCTGGATTCACTCTCCAGTCAAGGTAGTTACGGTCATTTATGTGTAAAGACATGCGGTCAGAATAATGTGAGACCAAGAATTGTACCAAAGCACCAGGGCACACAAACCAGTGCTTTGTAAAGATGATCCCATCTCCTTATACTCGTCGATGTGAAATGTCTGCAGGTGCTTGTTTAAATGTATCATGTTATAGAACAAAACTTCCAAAACTTAGATGCAGGCAACTAACTGTTTTGCTTTTCCACGATTTTAGTTTTCACCATTACTAACAGAAACATTTTGATGGCATTAAAAAGTTTGTCAGAACCTGGAAAGGCACAAGGTAAGAAGAAAAGTGATGTTTTTAAAATTGTAATAAAGATTTAAAAAATCCTCACATCTAGGTTTTCGGTACATACTTTAATAAAAGGTAAAAATGAAGAGATGCAACCAGAGAGGAACGAGAGGAGGGACGCACATTCCTCTGCTGTTTTTCATTAACATTGCTATTATTCATCATCTCTCTCTGACGTCAAAGCCAGCCACAGGAGCAGGACGCAGAGTTCCAGCTGTTGAGGGTTAAAGAAGGACCGCACTGCTGTGCCGGGTGTCTGGAAGCATTTAGGTCTGGTGATTTAGGCCAACTGTGAAAGCACGGAAACAGGAAGTGTTTGTTTGAGCAATACGTGCCTTATATTAAAATTAAAAGTTACTCTAAAAGCTTTTAAGGCTTTGCACACTTGGATTTGAACTTTTTAAGTTTTCAGGTCTTTGCACAGATAGCTGATGTAGTCTAAGGCTTTTGACAAGACCCCAGGAAGACATTCACGAACTTGGTCTAAAGTCACTCCAGTGTTGTTTTTAACTATATATTGTCTACATCGCAATAACTCGACTTACATTTTTAGACACCTTTATCAAAAGCGACTTACAGTAGTTACAGTAACAGTCTAAGCAATGAGTTAAGGAGCCTTGCTCAAGGACCAACCAGCAACATCCTAGCATTGGTGAGGTTTGAACCCGCACTCTTTGGATTACTAGTCCAGTAGCCTAACCACTAGGTTACGACTATTGTAGCACTGATTACTGATGCAGCTCAGCCTCCACACATGAGACAAATAGCATTGGACTTGTCCACATTTTCTTACCGTTTATAAAAGTCGTTAATGATTAACCAGTTCACTGATAATCAGTCACTGTATCAGTGTTCATTCATTCAGTTCCACATTAAAACTAAAAGCGAAGTGCACCAGAGAGATCAGTGATCTGACTGTGATGGGTACCCGGTTTGTTTGCTTTCAGAAAAACAAGCACTGCAGTCGACCGATTACATGCTACAAATAAACCGTGTTTAGTGCCTGTATGAAGTGTGACTGTTCTCTCTTCTGTAATGTGCAATTGGAGCTGTTTTAGAATTTTTAGATTTTTCAAAGAATCTAGAATCCTCAACGAAGCACAAACTTACACACACTGGTGAACACCTCCTAGGGGGCAGCAGTGAGCACATGTGCCAGCAAAACTACAATCAGAAAATTGCTTTTGGTGCACATTTAAATATGTATTAGGTTACTTCCATAAAGCTTTGTTTATAAGATTATTTTATATGCTTTTATTTACCCTGCTAGTAATGAATAATGTGCTTGTGTCTGGCAACCCCCACGACATCGCCTGAGGAGCAGTTAGTGTTTTGGTGCCTTGATTTTAAAATCCACAATCAAAAAGTTTAGCTGGTTTTGCTTTTGTTGCATACGTTCATCTTAAAGTTCTACGTCACCGTCACGTTTGTTAGCTAGACAGACATTTATCCAAACGGGAATTAATAAGGTAATGTAAACAATAGGTTAAGTAACAAGGTACAATAACTAGATGAAGCTCAATAATGTGTTCTACACATTCATGGAATGCTATATAACATCTAAAGCAATGGTTAACCATCAACTAATAATAATTGGTTATTAGTTCAATAAAATTAGAATTTATTCCGTCATGATGGACAAGCACACCAACGATGAGATTTTGTCCTCCATTACAACATAGTGGGAGGGATAAACGGACTATACGTCTGGGCCCTGGAGCAGACAGTGTTTAAAACACAAAGATATTCTTCCAGCGGACAGTTCAAAGCATTACCGACTAGGCTGCCACTGTCCCAACAAATGTTACACGTTGTAACTATTTGCAAAAAGCCCTAGTTGCCAGTGGATTAATAACACAAAGACAACTGTAGAAGACTCAACTGTATGTACGACTCACATATGCAGCACTTTTAATAATGCTTTCTAACCATGACACTGTGATCCCTATTAACAATAGATCACTGTGCCTCGTAGCATATGATGGGCTTTTTAAAAGCACTTGGGTGGTTGTTCGGCTAGTCTTTTTTTTTCTGCTCTGCGATACTTGATAAGAGGGTCACAGTAAGAAGCATCTAGTGCACAACGCAGCCCACGGGCACATTCAGCAGGTTCCATGACATTTCGAGAGCTACTAGGTTTTACTCTGGGTCAAGAGTCTTAACAGTACACTGATAAGTGAATAAATATTCAGGGAAAACAGTAAATTAAGTGAGACATGATGGAAGAATTTGGAAGTGCTTGGATCCTTTGCGTGAACAAGCTGATGATGGAATGTCGTGACAGACTCGAGTCACAACTGCAGTATCGTTTCAATTTCGCAACTACCAAATCTCTTTGAATTCTGATACATTTAATCAGAGCATTTATTTAAAGATATGGGATGTGAGCAACATCTCTCAAGCTTACGCATAAAATAAATCCTCAACAATATAATGCAATTCTAGCAAATTTCTTCTGTATAATCGACTCATTATGTTAGTGGAAAATTTGGGGGAAATTCTCAACATTTATAGGACTTTCCTTAGAGTGTAATCAGTTGGAATGGCCCAAAGTGTTTTCAACGGAATTGTACGTGAGCACACCCCAGAATGAGACGGGATAGCACTTGTTTATTTCACACTGGTTACATTCACCACAGGATAGTGAAGATTCATCAGATCAAGCACGATCACAAACATTTTGGCATGACCGGTTCACCTCATTATTTCCTCAAAGCTCCTGATTGAAATCCTCACAGACATGTGGAGAAGGGGAAAGAACCCAGCCTGTCCCACCTGTGGATCGATTCTATTAGACTACAGCTGCTTATAGAGTTACAGTTCAAGTCAGGCTAGAGCTTGAAACCACTGTAGTTAGAAATGAGTGGTGACAAAATGTATTAAAATGTCGTGTATATATCAAACAAATATAATAAAGGTTGGCATAAAACCCTTGTGAGTCCTCATGTCGCCATGCACTGTTCAAATCAGCATGAATATTTGTGATTATTTGTGCTAAAAATTAACCACAGCAAGATATGGAAAAAATGAAACAGTCAAATGACACCGTGCTTGTTTGTGTAACTTATCGGTCAGTCATTATGGCCAATCAGAGCATGTAAACAACCAGGTCAAGGCAGAAGTCCGATTTATATACTTTTGCGTCAACTGCCAATTTCTGCCATTATCCTTGTATAGAATCTGCGTCGAGAACATGTGCACTGTGGAGTAAATCTGTCTAAATGAACAAAGAACTTGGTCTCTGTAAAGGTCTTGAAAACATTTGATACCCCTATTGTGCCACGTTCGAAAGCAATAATCACTCCGCGCTGGTAGTAACAAATGGTTGTCTATAATGGGCAATGACAAGGAGGGTGCTGTATAACCAAAACACCTTCTAAATTGCACCCAGGCACGGGAGACATGTGGAGTAAATCACTACTAGATCCGAGTTTGAGGGTTCTGCAATGTTTGAGTTTACCCTCTGGTTTTAGCGACGATCAAGAAAGCTTGTAGTTGCAGATTTTATTCCTCCTTGTACCCCGTTTTACCCAATAGCTGAGAGAAAGGTGTGCGCCTTCATTATCAATATGAATCTGCGATTTGGCATCATTTGTGTCATAGATCGAGCATGAGAATGAACTGCTCTGCAATGACGAACAAGCTTTGAAGAGGAACTGTTTATGTTAGATCTCAGCAAGATTCAAGGCTTCCTCGGCTCTAGAACAAACAACGCTATGAAAAATGACTCAGCATGAATTGTTGTTCCTTTCACTGTTAGGATTTAGAACTGCTGGATCCTTCATCTGTTCTGTGGTAAACTGTGTGCAATTATGTTTGCATAACAACCAAAGCATGCTTGTAAATGCTTTCATCAATAAATGAAAAACAGTGTCTATGCCTCAGGTCTTCAATGTTTTTATGTGGTGTTCGTTCACAGAAGATGCGTTCCAAATCATGGAAGACTAACGTACTGCACGCTTAGTGCACACTTGGACACTCGGATTCCTAAATGGAAATGCTGTCCCAAATGGAACACTAAACTTTGGCGGAAATCACAGACTAACCTTTGATCGTTCATCTCTATTCCACAATATATTTCCACAAAATATCAGATAGCCTTTTTATATAATTACGCCTAAATTTGCTTTTGTTTACCCCTACTAATAAATAATTTCAAGAGAACATAAGAACCCAAACTGAAAACGTTCTGCTTGTAGAGGCAGAATTATGAGTTATGTGCTTTTACACCTTCCAGGCATTTCAAAGACATAAATAACTAAAAACACACAGCAGAAATTGTGCTATTAGATATAGTTAATTTCTGGCCTCAATGCATTCTCTTCTGAAATCAGTAACACATTTGTACCAAATTGGTTGTGTATCATTTTGACTGCCCTGTCACCGCTCCCATCATAGGTCACTGTAGACGATAGTGGTTTGCATTATTTGACCCCCTGCAAATCCCTGGCCCTCCCCAGAAACAATTCCATTAGATCGGTGCATCAGTTCTGCTTTTTTTTTTTTAATAAATCAATATTCACTTTAAACTGCAGAGGGCACTGGAGCTAATGCCTCATCTGGTTGAGGTCCCTTGCTGGGTTGCCATTTGGGGTCCCTGCTGTGTCGCAATTGCTTTATGTGATGATTATTATTTGTATTGCAACTGATTTAATTGTAAGTAAATCATTTAAGTAATGTTTATGCGTTTTATATTTCATTTCATGTGCAGCTTTGTTATGACTAAATAAAAGAGCATTAATTATTTAGCTTAAATAAATAAAACACATACAGAGTATTTTATTTAGAAGAGGCATAATGTCTACAATTTTACTCTCGTCATCATAGCAGATTATGATCCGATGTTTTCCGTTTTTATGCTGGATGATCTTCCTGAAACAAACATCCCTTTTTATCCGGGCCGGTGTACTGGGTTAGACTTCCAACGGGGTATCTGCTGGACAATTTATTATCTCTACTTAACCTGACTACATGTTTTTGGACCGTGGGTAAAACCTAAGCTCCCAAAGGAAACCCACGCATCCATGAGGAGAACACGCAACACTCATAAAAGACTGCATTTATTTATTTGACTTGTTCCTACTCCCTTATATGATGTAACTGTTGCCGATGGAAAACAGATTTCAATTACTGCATTTAACACTGCGTGCAATGTGAAACGACATGTGGTCAGAGCAAACGCATCCACACCCGCATGTACAGTCTGTGCATAGCATCCAGATCAATCACTGCTATTCACATAATACACAGACTGAACTTAGATGCCAATATAACAGCACTTTCTTTTGCTCTAGTTCACCACTAAAAAGATTAATACAAGCAAGTAAGAGCAAAATCACGTGAGAAGAAAGAAAGCAAACCATTCAGCTCATGGGCTCAGAGTGAACTGTGAAGACACACCCCGATGGAAGGGAAGGCCTAATGGACATTGGCCTCAAAGTGTTTTGTCCTCATGATTGATTAACTGAGAGTTAAAAGAGAGTTATGTCATGTTTGTGACGTGTCACATTACACTATAGAGTCATTGCTATGATGTAGACGACCCAGAGAGTGGCACAGTGAGTGGCACAGCCACTCAGAGAGTGGCACAGCACCATAGCAGTCCTAAGTTTAATTCCCGAGTAGACCCAGGGATTTCTGTGCAAAGGTTCTCTTCGTTACATGCATATTCTGCTCAAAGGTTTATATTTAGACCTAAAACCCTCAAAATCTAGCCTAAATTCAAAAAGTAGAGTAGCATCTTAGACCTACAAGATTTCCAAAACAACCTTTCAATAACAGATTTATTTTTCCCAGAGGGAGAGTCTGTGTCTCAGGAACAATGCTGGTGTGCTAAACACTATCCCTGAACTGGCTGTTAGCCGACCGGTCTGTAACGGGACTGATAGTCGTGTTTGTATTAAAGTCCGAGATTTACGTTAAGCGTTATTTCACGAACTTATTTGCTCTCGGTGACGTCACTTGGGGTTGATAATCTGGGCGCTGTGCTAGCCAGTGATAAGAGAAATACTCACATGTGGCAGGTCAGAAAAACAGATTGCTGTGGAATGAAAGCTTATGTCAAAAAATGATGAGGAGAGAAATTGGATTCTATTTTTGCTACAAATACAGTCCGTGTGGTGTATTAAAAAGGATTATGAGGCATTGCGCATGCACAGCTCTAATCCCTTACTTGCAGCTGTTAGAAACAAGAGAAACAGCGTGAGAACGAGATGTGGGCCTTGGGATGGAGACTGGAATGCAGTTGATTGAGAGCCCTAAACCTTAAGCTCTATTAAGAATGACATTTATGCTATGGAGGATCAAGTCTGTGCTTAAAAAAATCGTCACATCTGGTGAATCTCCTATACAATACTGTACTGGTCCTGAAATTCTTCTGTCATCGCTATAGCATGATTATATAGCTACTAACATGATTCTGGCTACAATGCTACAGCCATGTATTGCAGAGCCTTCTATTACATGCCCAGGCTAGAGACAGAAAAGCACACACAGAGACTTACAGACAGAGAAAGAGGGAGACACACACACACACACACACACACACACACACAGAGAGAGAAAGGCAGCGAGAGAAAAGGAGAAAGCCAGCGAGAGGAAGGCATGAAGATAAATATTTTGCAGGACTGTAAGCTACGTTCAACACTATTACAACACCTTACAGTTACACACGACATTGTTTGTTTATTAGAATTTTAAAATCATGTTTTACACATTGACTACATCCATGACAGGAAACAGTTAATCACTTCTCCAGGTAGGACGAGTCGGGCTCTCTGTCTGGAGATCAAGCCCCGGACCTTCTTGCTGTCAGGCAACAGTGCAACCCATTTGGCCACCGCGCCACACAGTAAAAACAACTGTCATAACCAGTAACTGGTTTCCATTGACATTTTTGGTGAATTTTAAAAATGGAAAGGTCAGAAAAAAGACCTTATTACAACAACAAAAAAGTTCACACATTACATTACATTACATTGCATTTAGCCGACGCTTTTATGCAAAGCGACTTACAATGAGCAGACAGGGTTAAGGATTTTGCTCAAGGACCCAGCAGTGTAGCGGAGTGTAGCAGAGCCTGGATTTGAACCCCCAACCTTTGGGTTCCCAGCCCAACGCTCTACTCACTAGGTTACACTGTCCTACACATGAACAATCATCACCAAAAAAGCAAAAAAATGAGAATAAATTGGTTTGGGAAATAAACAATCATGTTTCAAATTGTAAATGTTCATTTACACTCGTGTTTCAACTGGACTGTCTGAATTATCGGCTAGACTATCTGTATTTTGGAATGAGGAAGGTAGCTGAACATGACTCGGTGAGCACGGCTCTCCCCTGCAGGCGCGTTTGTGCTAGTGGTGGTTACTTTGATTAAGTTTAAGAAATCACGTTAATATGTGTCATTCAGCCAACTGGTTCAGTTGATTCTTCTAAATTAGTCAGCGCTCTTCTACTGAAGCATCAAAAAGCCAATAAAAAAAAAAGACTCTCTCGATCTTGCTCGTTTCTCCACAGCGTATTGACACGTGAGCTAAACTGTAGTTGAAACGTGACATTTCCCACATTTTTTTCTGCCTACATATCATAAATGCGTATTACACTTGTGAAACTTGCAGGCATGTGTGCGTGTCTAGTCAGGATTTAAAGTGCTTTTCCCAGAGACACTTGGTGATTAATAAAAAAGCTCTGATGGATAATTCAGACTAAGCATTCCCAACTGATGAATCAGCAAGGCTGGGTTAAAGGCTGACCCGCCTGCTCAGGTGCATCATTTACCTGCATGCACATTGTTAGTCCTTGCGGTTTTTCTGGCTTGTATTTCAGGTTGCAACAGGTGCACTGATTCCTTTCCTAACCGGTCCAATCCTAGATTGAGTTGCCTTGCGTTCGACCTACAGCAAAAATAAAATGTTTTACACAATGCTGTAGGAAAATACTGCGGTCACGACGCAGAAATATTTTAGCGGGACAGGGTGAGGCAGGACCAGCTGTTTATAAATTGATTATCTAATTAATCTTGGGCAAAATCCAGCACAGCATGTCCTCTGTAGCTGCTCGCATCAGCGACCTTCAGCAGATCCTTCAACCACTGCTGCTGCTTATGAAAACTTCGGCAAATCAGAAAACACCTTCTGGCTGATTATGGAATGAGAATAAAGTATCTCTATACAGAAAGCTGATCTGTAAATGAACTCGCCTTGTGCAAGTCGACTACTTTGCACGTTCTGGACGAGTGAGACACCATCTTAAAAAGCTTTGACATGAAGAATAAGATAAACTACACAAATCAAGATGTGCAAATACTTAACCAATAATACTCAAACCTGCAATTGCTACCAAAAGGAACCTGAACAAACAATGTGCCTATTTCTGATACCTTAAATAAATCTTTTTCCATCGCATACTGTTATAACCTAAGCGTATTAAGTAGACTTTGTTGTGCTTCCTCTGAGCACGCACATATACAGCATTATTATTTTATAGGTGTAATAAGGCATGTTTTCCTTTCATTACTTCACTTCAGCCTATAAGAACTGACCAATCGTTGCTCACAAAATAAGTGTCCTGTTTCTAATTACTGAGTTAACAGCCAGACTTTAACCAGAAATAGCGTCAGGCTGGGATTTAATCCAATGAGCCATTGATTGCTGGTTTGATGTTTTGACCACAACGATGCTTTCTCTGCAGTCTAGAGGTGCTTTATCTATCCGTGCTATTATGGTTATAGAAGGATGAGCTCACATCCTGCCACTGTTGACTTCCTTAGCCACTTTTCCTTGCTCTCACTCCCTCGAACAGGAAGTGGTCCTTTGGATAAACCTGGCTCAATGTGTGTCGGCATGATAAGGGTTCATACAGCATTGCAGGTAACCACCAAGAAAAGAACCGATTAAATGCATGCAAGTGCAGAGCATCGTGTTATCGCTGTGTGGCCCTCCTTCAGAGGTCGAACTTTATTTCGAATCAGTTAAGCCACTGTGTGAGTTTCAGGTGCTTCACAAAAGCAAACACACAAACAGACATGTTCACAAGCAGAGAACAAACACCAAACGATCTGGTGCATCACTAAATAAAAACAAATATTAATGAATTAAATATTAATATTAACTAATTGCTTTCTAAAGTAGAGGTCCCCCGTGACCGATTTAAAATAATTAACAATTACAGTTATTTATTAAAGAGTATTGACTTATTGTCACCTCTGGGTGGAAGCAGCGACTCGTAGCAGCTAAATCAGACTCATTGTACATGTTATATGTCTATTTACAAAATATACACATAATCTATTATACCCTAAATTGATTTGTTTCTTACATATAAAGTACTATCCCACTACATTTATAACTTCTAGCAGATGCTTTTATGCAAAGTCAAAAACTTGAACGCGAAAACGATAAAAACTTTTCAGTACTCGATTACTCAAGTGGTACAGATGCTGCTACAGTTCCCACTACACAACTGGATCTCGTGTACTTGAGTCTGTTCAGTTCTTTTTCACTCGACATCATTAATTTGCAATGACGATTTTATCATAAAAACAAAACAACGGGTTTAGTGAGGGCAAGAATAAGCAAACGATCAAAGTTGTGTGTAAAAGCAAAGAGGAACTGATCCAGATATTTAGCAAGCTATACATCACACTTCAGTCAGCTGCTCAAATCGAGTTGTTGTACACTGGACATTAAACGACATGCACAGTGAGCGCTTGCAATTTTTGGACTTGACCTAGCTTGTCGCTGACCTTTTTAAAACACTTTTAATAAGACAAAAAGTAACTTGTGTAAACGGAAAATAAACAAATCAGTGACTTTTTAAAAAAAGAGAATTTATCAAGTGCAAAGAACAACTGAACAGTAATAATTATCGATTTACTTACATGTTTAATAGGTATACCATTACAAACTCACCCTTTAATACATTGAGCGTCTTAAACAATTCATGCTTCTAGACACTCTCAGAAAAGTTTATACTGATGGAAAGAAAAATGCAGCTTATATTTTTACTTGGCTGATTTCGAAGGAAATGTGACCGTTATTTTACATGAATACATTTTTGTGTCGTGGTGCAATTTGAAGGCGTTTTAGCACACGGCTCAAATCAAGTGCTGAGCAAAGCATCGATTCGTATTGAGGCTTGTGGTTTTGCCATGCCTTCTCATGTGAATCACACCCTTGTAGAGAGAATAAATATAGCTCAAGTAATTCATGGTTAAAAGCGTTAATGCTACAGTGACAACTTGTCTTATAATGAGGCTTAAACCAGCAAGCTACTGATCACTAGCCCATCTTGAACTGCATTTGGATGTTAAGAAACATCTTATTTGCTTTCCCAACACACTTCAGCTTCAGCTAACAGAGTGTGCTTTGTTTTTAATATGCTTATGTAATAGGGTTTGCTCTTAAGTATCCTGCAACTTCTTGCCAATCCAGGATTTTAAGACTGAAGATTAGTCCCGGATGATGCGATAAGTGAACTAGAAGTAATGAAGCAGCGAGTACATGAAACCAACACTGGGATTAGCTTCACATAACTCAATCGTGGTATCATCTTCACACATCAAAAGCAATTCAGTGAGATAGTGTCAACATGGCTTTACTGCTGTAGCATTAAATAAGCACCTAATTGAGTGTTCGCACTAATGCAGATAATTAGCACCTGCTTAAAGACCCATTCACATCATGTTTTGTTATGTAATGTGATTACCACCAAATTTACACTGAATGAAATTAATCAAGGAAATCACACCTAATTAGCCTGATATTTAGGCCTAGTTTTACCTGCTCTTGAGTCTACTTTAGTATGGTAAAGCTGCTCAAACTGCAAGTTTCTACTGTTGCATCACTAAAATACTTTAAAGGTTAGAGTAATAGAAATAGAGATATATGCTGTGTTTGGAAATGTAGAAGGCGGCCTAAGCAGACAGTGAAGAATGGGAATTCTAATAAACGCCTTACAGGCTTTTCAAACAACAATATAACATTACGTTTCATAAATGCTAATGCAGGTAGCATTGCACTATTCAAAATAATGGGTCAAGGTAGCACAAGCACTTCTTCTACCAAAGGCACTTAAACTTCACTGAGGATACAGAATCTGCAAGTGACTCCAACAACAGAACGTTAGATTAGGGTTGCACCCGATACCCGATTCCGGTTTACGAATATCCGACCAATTTTAAGCTATCCGATCCAGTTTGGTTCCGGTCGGAAATGAAGCCTCCGTGTCGGATATTCAGTCGGATAATTTGGGGTCGTTATTCGTCACACGATCAGTTCAGTTTCTGTTCAGG
>JAOTRQ010057268.1:0-14109 GCA_028565875.1 Hoplisoma paleatum | reverse complement strand
TATAGTAGTCAGGACTAGAGTCCGGACTATAGTAGTCAGGACTATAGTAAGGACTAGAGTAGTCAGGACTATAGTAGTCAGGACTAGAGTCCGGACTATAGTAGTCAGGACTATAGTAAGGACTAGAGTAGTCAGGACTATAGTAGCCGGGACTAGAGTCAGGACTATAGTAGTCGGGATTAGAGTCAGGATTAAAGTCAGGATTAGAATTGGGACTAGAGTCTGGAGAGATAGATGTAGTCTAAAGACAGGTTGTTAGGTTTGTACATGTATATTATGGGCCGATGACCTGTTCAGGTGTTTAGTGTATACGTACGGTACACTTGAAGACGCGAGACTTCTCGTGGATGAGTGTGTGCATGATCAGGGCGTAGCGTCTCTGAAACACCATGCCACACTCGTTACACGCATGTTCTCCCTCCACCGCCGGCGCTTTGGATCTGTCCGGGGACGCCGCCTCGGCCCCGCCAGGCTCCGCCTCCTTGGGCGCTGTCTGTGTGGCGTCTGGAGCGGCCGGTGTGGACTCGGGTTCGGCCGGGGTGGAGGAATCAGCGGAGGTTTTCCTCAGGGACAGAGGAGGACGACCGCGCCTCGCCGCTCTCTGAGGCGTCTAAAGAAGGAAACGGTTCGATAGATCAACATAAACAAATAAACACTTTGTTTACTGATGTTGTACTAATGCGCCGGTGCATGTTTACATTCGTACCTTCATGGTCTCTACCTCATTCTCCTCGATGCCCATGTGGAGACGGGCATATCCTCCCTCCTGCACAGACCTCTTCCTCAAGGAGCGTTTATTAGGATCGAGTCTCTCCGCCTCTCGTTTCATTTCCTCTTCTCCTCCCGCCACGTTGTCCTCCTTCTGTTCCGTCTGAGGAGGAGGAGAAGGAGGCGGGGCTTGCTTTACTTTAGGGGGTCTGCCGGGCCTCCTTTTAACGGGCGTGGGGATCGGGGGTGGGGGTGGTTCAGCTGGAACTTCCCCGCGGTCGTTCCCGGGATCGACGCTGATGATGAAAGTGTCGGGTTCTACGCCCGGGGGTACGGAGGCGTCACCCGGCGGTGGTTCCTCGACCGTCCAGCAGGCCCGAACCACAGCCAGGGACTCGCTGGAGCCGGCTTGACCGGAGTGAGTGACCACGGTCATGGTGTTGTCCGGGTCGGCCTGCTCGGCGTGAGCGACCACGGTCACGGTCCCGGCGTTCCCAGTGGCCCCGGCGAGCAGAGCCAGAGACTGGGCGGTTCCCACCTCGTCGGCGAGGAGTGTGATGTGCTCATCGCCGTGGGCGACCAGCGCCTGCTCGTCGGCCTCCACAGCGACCATGTAGGTGCCGGATCCCGCCACGTTCAGTGGTTCTCCGCTCACCACGGTGTGCACGTCTCCCGGCTGGTATACGGTCAGCTTCTGCTCCTCCACCTTGCGATGAACCCGCTCGCACATCTGGATGACCTCGGGCATCAGCAGGTGCCGTGCCAACATTACCACCTCGGCCATCACGCAGAAGTTAAAAGTGAGCTGGGACGTGTAGGCGAAGTCCAGCAGAGGCAAGAAACTCGCCCTGCTGAAGCCTAAACAAACAAACACAACGTTTTTTTATGATATAAAACATACAGGATGGACATACAAAGTGGACAACACTGCTGAAAAGGCTCACCTGAGAGGTCCACCACGGCCTCGTGACTGGACGCGGCGCCCTTCTCGATGAAGAGCTCGTTGAAGTACTCGCTACAGGCCGCCAGGACGGCCTTGTGTGCCCGGTGCTCCTCGCCCTCGATCAGCAGTGTGACGTCACAGAACTGGTTACTAAGACGCTGCCGGTTCAGGTTCTCCAGCGCTGTCTGTCCGTGTTTGGGGAGGAACTGCTTCACGACCCCGTTGCTGTCCACCTGCGGGACAAAGTATAGTCACATGACCTGACCCCTTCACCATCACATGACCTAACCGTTGATGATGATGATGCACTCACGAACACCAGTTCGTGTTTGTCCGTGCTGGAGCTCTTCTGTCGGACGACAAGCTCGGTGAGCTGCTGCTTGTCCTCTTCCTCCTCATCGTCCTCTTCCTCACCCTCATCCTCACTCGCGCACACTGAGCTTTTGCCTCTCCTGAATGATCGCGACCCCGGCTGTCCCTCCTCGGCGCTGCCTCGGGTTCGGTCCGGTTTAGGGTAGCACCCGCAGCCACTTACATAATCCTTAATCTGCTTCAGGATCCCTACACACACACACACACACGTAAATTCTAGCTGCTCCCAATAAGGGCCACTGATTTATTTTAGGGGTGGTGTGTGTATAGGGTACAGGGTAGATTAGATGTATATAGGGGCAGTGTGTATATAGGGTACAGGGTAGATTAGATGTATATAGGGGCAGTGTGTGTATAGGGTACAGGGTAGATTAGATGTATATAGGGGCAGTGTGTGTATATAAGGTACATGGTAGATTACATGTATATAGGGGCAGTGTGTGTATAGGGTACAGGGTAGATTACATGTATATAGGGGCAGTGTGTATAGGGTACATGGTAGCGGGTATAATCACCTCTCCACCAGTATTTTTGGGACAGGTTCTCCCAGGTAAGTTGGATGTTTTGGTGAGTCCCCTGGTTGTTGATGTGCGCCTCGGTGATCAGTCCCCTCCTCCGGTCGACCTGCATCACCACCTCCAGCTCGTTAAACGCGTCCCGTCCTTTCTGCCTCCGCTGGTAATAAAGAACTCCATCCCGGACGATGTAACACGTCGCTGCTTTACGGATCTTCCGCTTCTCGTTACCGGGGATCCCGGGCGCGTAGGGCTCGCGTTCGTTCGTTAAATAGCGCTGGATGGCCCGGTAACTCTCCTCCGTCGACATAACCGCCGCCGCCGTCTAATAATAATAATAAATAAACCCGCCAGAACGCGCCGCAGCTCGGATTAAAATTCACAGTCGGGACGCTTTGAACCGAAACGGTTTTGTGTGTCCGAGTTAAGGCGCGTTTTTATCTGAAAACCTGAATTATTTTGCAAGGGGGAACTGCTGTTCGTGGCCGTTTAGGTGCATGAACTGACAAAATGGCTGCTGCACAACCGGATGTTGCGTTTTAAAATGGCAGGAGACGGGATTACGCGGTGTTACACTTTTTGGCGTGACACTAGAGGTCGCTGAAGGCCGTGTAAACAACCGATATATATATATACTTACTTAATAAATAAATAAATTCTTACACACTTTTCAACACAAGTAGACGTTTTGTAATCACAACGTTTCCTGTATGATCAGTGGAGCTGATACTTCAGTGTAAAAGTCTCAGGTGTCTTAAAAATAGTTTTTAATAAATGTATAATATGTACTAAATATAAACAATAGAGTCGTTGATGCTGTGTACTTGTGTTGAGTGTGTTTGTGTGTTTGTGTGTGTGTGTGTGTGTGTGTGTGTGTGTGTAAAAGAAAGAAGAAAGAAACTGTTTTTTAATTATTAGTTTTAAAAATCTGAAGAAAAAAAAGAAATATAAAAAAAAGACTTAGTATCTAAAAAATAATGAAATAACAAAACTGATTTAATAATGAGAAGGAAAATCGCTTGATTTTTATTTTTATTTTAAGTGGCTTCCATACCAAAGCTGTGAGAGATTTTCTGAAACACTCTTTCAAAATAAACCTGTGATGACACAACAGTCCAGTAGGTGGCGGTAACGCAGTGAGCCTGAACAACAACAAGGAGGTGAAGAAGAGGATCTGGCAACCTTGAGAAGGAAACATTTGCGTTTGTTGTTGATCTGCAGGAGGAACCAGAACGAATTGCTGTAAACATTCACAGTTATAACACGATTATAACAGAAGGTATTAAAACTGTTTTTAATCTGTTTTTAATCTTTTTATATTTTATTCTTTTATTATGAATCTTGATGTTTCGTCGGTTTGCTCGTATCGTCGCTCAGAATGTCGAAAGTGCGTCAGTCAATAAAACAGTTTCACACATTTAATATTAATAAAGTATAAATAAAGTATAAATAAATGTAAAGTTTAATGTTACAGTTTTATATCGCTGCTCAAATACAATATAAAGTAATTCACACATCTGTGTTTAATTCTTCCAATAAAGACACAAAAACGTGTTAAAATCTTTTTACAGTTACAATCATCAAACTTTACAACAGAATCTTTTAATTCTTTATTTGTGTTTATAAATATTTATAAATTTCTCTCCTGAGATCAACAGGTTTGTATTTTACATCGTAAATGTCTTTGTTATCTTTATTATTTAATATTTACACAAACAACTAAAACAATAAAAATAAATGGTTTACTGGTGACTTTTAAATTATTTTATTTCTTTAATTTAAGGATTAAACTCCAGATTTATTCAGTGAATTTGATAAGTGATTATTTCTAACAACATATTTTTCTAATAACAGATTATTTCTGTTACATTTGTTATTTAACTTTATTATTAGTGATGAATCCGTGTTGATTTATTTTATTTTATTTCTGTTGTTTTCCAGTCGCATCTAAATCTCAACATGAAGATTCGTCATCAGTGTTCCGAGTGTGGGAAGAGTTTTTTTCGACAGAGTCACCTCCAACAGCACCGGCGCATTCACACAGGAGAGAAGCCGTATCACTGCTCAGAGTGTGGAAAGAGTTTTACTCAGGAGATCACCCTTCAACAGCATCAGCGCATTCACACGGGAGTGAAGCCGTATCACTGCGCCTACTGTGGAAAGAGTTTCACTCGGCAGAGTCTTCTCCAACAACACCGGCGCATTCACACGGGAGAGAAGCCGTATCACTGCTCAGAGTGTGGGGAGAGTTTCTCTCAGCAGATCACTCTGAAACAGCACCAGCACATTCACACGGGAGTGAAGCCCTATCACTGCTCGGAGTGTGGCAAGAGTTTCACTCGGCAGAGTCACCTCCAACAGCACCAGCGCATTCACACGGGAGAGAAGCCGTATCACTGCACAGAGTGCGGCAAAAGTTTTACTCAGCAGAGTACCCTGCAACAACACCAGCGCATTCACACGGGAGAGAAGCCGTATCAGTGCTCAGATTGTGGGAAGAATTTTACTTTTAGAAACAGTTTAAAACAACATCACTGTTAAACGTGTCTTCTTTTGTTGCATAGTATTTTCTCCAGCGACATCGGCGCATTCACAATAACAGAAAAGACGTCACAGCACAGAGTGCTGAGTTTTAGTGTTAGTAGTTATTAAAAAACCCCACTGAGGTCATGCAGAAGAGAAGCTGTATCACTGCTCACTGTGTAGAAAGAACACCAGCGCATTCACATTAGAGGATGTCACTGCCTAGAGTGTGATTCTAAGTAATTTCTTAATGCAGAAGACTCGGCGGGGGGGGGGGGTTTCTGCACAGAGTTTGCATGTTCTCTCCGTGCCTTTGTGGGTATCCTCCGGGTATTCCGGTTTCCTCCCACAGGACAAAGACATGCAGACTTGTTAATTGAAGATACTGAGATTGTCCTGTGTGTATGTTCGTTTCTGTTTCCTGCAACACGCTGGCAACCTGTTCAGGTGTTTGGTGTATCTGCCCCAGTGTGTGTCTCACCGTGACCATGGAAGGATTAAACGCCTGTAAAACCAGATGATGGATGGAATTCTCGCATTTACAGAATAAGCAGTTAGTTTTATTTACATTGTTTTATCTTTTATTATATTATCATTAACATTTATTTATTTATTGCCACACAGGATGCCGGCGCTTGTTGTCCGTCTCAGTTCCGGTTTGATGTATGATGGGAAATGTTGATCTGTGATATTATTGATTAAAATGAGCCGACTGGTCATCAACCGTGTAGTGTTTTCTTTATTCTGCTGATAGTAAACACAGAAATGCTGGTGAAATTATTTACCATTTTTAATAAATCTTTACACATTTCTATTCATTTTCATTTTTAAAATTGTTGTCATTAATTATCCGGGGGTCTTTGGCCCCTGATTGATTGTCTCTTTGGCGCCCAAAACCCGTAGAAGTGCCCCTGAGATGCGCTGGACAAATTTTCAGCCTCATGTTCAGCAGCAGTGGTCGTGATGCAGACCAGTTTGTTGGTTGTTGTACTTCTTTGCAGACCAGTTTGTTGGTTGTTGTACTTTTTTGCAGACCAGTTTGTTGGTTGTTGTTCCTTTTTAACAGTGCATATTGTGTTGAGTGACCATCTGAGATCTTTCAGAAAGGGTTCGATTATTCAATTATTATTATAATTCATTAGAAAGAGAAACAGAAAATGATGACGTTATGAATCTGAAGTGGGTCACATGATTAAGAATCAGTTTACATGTAAGTAATTCAGATTTAATCTTTGGATCCTAAATGGATCTTTTTTATCCATGAAAGTTTGAAAGAAATTAACATACAGTGATTTCATTTTATAATAATAACAACACATTCATTACTTTCAGGATTCATCTGGATTCTTCTTCTCCTGGAGATTATTGGCATAATTAGCAGCCGTATTGAAATCTTTGTTCTTTCTTTTTTTACGTTTACATACATTAAACACACACGTATCATTTTCTTTATATTTTACATACATCGATATTTAATTTTCTATTAGTATGTGTCAGTAAAATGTGCAGGTAACTTTGACAGTAGAACCGTCAACTAGTAGAACTTTGAACCTTTACAGCAGAACTGAACGTTTTACAGTGGAACATTTACAACAGAACTTTTAAGAACTTTAACTTTTAAAGTAGAACCGTGAACGTTTACCACAGAACTTTTAAAGTAGAACCGTGAACGTTTACCACAGAACTTTTAAAGTGGAACGTTTACCACAGAACTTTTAAAGCGGAACGTTTACCACAGAACTTTTAAAGTAGAACCGTGAACGTTTACCACTGAACTTTTAAAGTAGAACCGTGAACGTTTACCACAAAACTTTTAAAACGTTTACCACAGAGCTTTTAAAGTGGAGCCGTGAATGTTTACCACAGAACTTTTAAAGTAGAACCGTGAATGTTTACCACAAAACTTTTAAAACGTTTACCACAGAACTTTTAAAGTGGGACCGTGAATGTTTACCACAGAACTTTTAAAGTGGGACCGTGAATGTTTACCACAGAACTGTGAACTTTTGTAGTAGAACTATGAACTAAAATCTGGAACTTTTACAGCAGAACTGAACATTCACACCGGAATTTATATAACATGTGAACATTTACATAAGAAATATGAAAGTTAACAGCAGAACTGTGAACTTTTACAAGATTAAAGAGTTTTTTTAATTGTCATAAGTGAATCATAAACAGGTAGATACACTGTACAATGAAATTCTTTCTTTGCTGTTCCACGTGTGTGTGTTCCATATGTGTGTGAACCGAACACACACACACATATATATATATGTTTAAATGTGCATGTGTGCAGGAACTGTGAACGTTCATCGTAGTCAAACTTGTAAACTTTAAACTGTAGAACTACTAAGTTGCCAAATGACTTTGATTAAATGTTGCTGGAACATTGAATCAGTTTGTAATTATATTTTGTATTTTAGATAGACGATGGCGTAGTGGTACTGTAACGGTCTCGGCCTATAGATCAGACGGTTGTCGGTGTTCAAGCCCCTTCACAACCATGGGGCCCCTGAGCAAGGTTCTTAACACTCAATCGCTCGGAACGCTGTTGTGTGTTGTAATTGTAAAGTGCTTCAGGATAAAGGCGCGGTGATTTGGAACAGCGCCGCCAGACGGCGCCTCTGAGCTTGATGTGTTTATATGAGCATTGAACGGAGCGCTTGAAACACACACACACACTGAGAGAGAGAGAGACAGATTCAGGCATGGCGACAGAGGAGAGAATACACACTTCCTCACTTTCTTCTGGGAATAAATGTTTCTCCACGTCGTGTCTCGGCTGCGTCCTGCGGCTTTTATTTATTGCAGTGATACACACGGCGGCGGCCAATAAGCAAGGTAACGACTCGAACCCGGGTTATGTGCGCTCTGTCATGTAGGCTTTTAACTGCAGGCTAACCTGTTAGCATAGCAATACCACGGCGCTCGGTTGGCGTGACGAGTCGCTTTTTTTTTTTTAAATACTTCTGGACAGGACGCGTCGTTTGGTTGTTGTGGAGCCGTTATGAGCTTGTTAGTGGACGTGTTAATATTAATAGCGTCGTTAACACCGGACGGTTGAGCCAGAAGTGGATAGCAAGTCATGTGTCGTTTGAGGAGTCGACTCTTTTCTTGGGCTCAAATGACTCCCTGTTAGACGGCACTGTAGGTACATTTACAATCCCGGGGTCTAAGGCTTGATGTGTGGAGTTTGTGATTGGCATGTTCTCCCCGTGTCCTCTGGTTACCTAGGTTTCCTCCCACAGTTTGAAGAGATGTAGTAGTTTGTGTGTGTTTGTGTATTTTTGTGTGTGTGTATGTCTGGCGACCTGTTCAGGTGTTTATTGTACTTATTCAGTGGGAGACTGGGTTCGAATCCCAATCCCAGTGTAAGGCGATCCGGGGCTTTCTGTGTCCGCCGGGGTTGTTCTAATGGTTACTCTAATTTTCTCCCACAGTCTAAAGACATGCAGTAGTTTGTGTGTGTACCCTGCAACAGACTGGCGACCCGTTCAGGTGTTTACTGTATTTACACAGTGACCGTGGCCCTAAATCGGCTGGCGAAACCCTAGATGGTTATTGGTTATTAGATCGGGGACAGCACAGGGGCCTCACAGATGGTTCTGGGTTCGATCCCCAGATGGGCCGGTGCCGATTCTTTCTCTACATGTTAGTTTGCATGTTCTCCTCATGCCCCCCTCTCTGATTGCCGGTTTCCTTCTACAGTCCACAAACATGACATCAGGTTAATCGTCCCGTAGGTGTCACAAGCCGCCTGCAGAAGTAATTTTAATGAAATTAATTTTATTATAATTTTATTTTAGTGACGTTGATGATGTTAAAAACATTCAGACACACGAGGGGGCGCTGTTTAGGAGTCGACTCTTTGCTCGAAGAGTCATTTGAAATATGACTCACTGGTAAAAGCCCCGGCTAGCTGCTGCTGTTGTTGTTGTTCATTTGTGTTCTGAATTCTCTTAAAAGTGAAATTAAAACGAACTACAGACACACACGCCAGTTTTAATTTAATTAAGTCTTACTAGCTTGATTGCTCCTAGGATAAAGCTAACGCGAGAAGCTACCCGAGTCCATTACCGAAACTTTATTATTCACACACACAACCTTATTTTGTTTATTTTGATCTTAAACACACTTGAAAGATGTAATTTGTTTGTGTGTGTACTTCAATCGCGATTTTTTAAAGCTACAGGCCCTTGTGAGTGTGTGTGTGTGTGTTGTCAGCACTGACATGTCATGTTCACAAAGTTGGCGATAGGGTCACTGGACAGGCCGTATTTCATATCGCTCCGTGCTCCCTATTCTAATGTACGAGAAGCGCTTGGATCTAGTGCACTATGTAGTGCACTGCGTTCTGCTTTACAAGGGGTTTGGAATACGGCCCCAGTTTTTGGCTCGTTACCTCAGTCATAATTATTGCTTAATATCGTATCATTTTACGACCAAGATTATTATAGATAAATACGATAAATTACTTTTAATTCTTGCACAATGCCGTTCAAAATAAAAAAGAGACCATTTTATTTATTTATTTGATATTTTTTTGGTTTCGTTTACAATTTGTGTGTCATGTGTGTTGATAATAAATAGTTGTGTGTTTTGTTTTCTACAACGCTGGTTACAAGTCTGTAACACAATAAGAAGGTTCTGGGTTCGATTCCCCTAGAAACCACGGTCCACTTTCGGCGTGGAAAGTTTGCGTGTTCTCTCAGTGTCCACGCGGGTTTACTCCCGGTGTGCCGGTTTCCTCACACAGTCCAAAGACATGGAAGTGATGTGTGTTGGAGATACTGGGGCTTAGAGATCCGAACTTGAGATCGGAAGGTCGCAGGTTCGTTTCATAGTGTTCGACGGGTCATGGACCTAACCTCTCAACCGTTCCCGGGCGCCGTGGCGAGAGTAGGGGTACCAACCGTTATGGGTACTTGTACTCACTACTGCCCCCTTCTGTGTGTTTATTAATCTCGAATAGACTTTTCCACACAATCATCTTTTGTTTGCATTGAATGTTAATTCGTACACAGTTTTTAGTTTAGTATATTTGTTGTTGGTTTTAAACCGTGTGTGTGTGTGTGTGTAGGGGCGGAGTGTACTTAAATGTCATTGTGCGACTGTACAAGTACAATAAAGTTTGTTCATTCATTCATTAACAGTGCGGCGTTTATATGGATTTTAGGAGAAGCTTCCGGTGTTACGCTCCTGTAGCGTCGCCTGCAAGTCCGTTCACGTCGGAGCAGCTCAACTGAAAGGAAACACAATAGGCATCATCCTGCTTACCTGAGCTTGTTAAACTTTGGCACAATAGAAATATTAACCCCCCCTCCACACACACACACACACACCTGCCAGCAGCCACCCTGCCGGGGCATCAATCTCCACGGTTGGGCTGGTATTGTGTACGTCTGCAGAAACTTGCATTAGAACATCCATGAAGTGTCAGAAGTAAAATAAACAGTTCTTTTAGTTCTAGCTCTTAAGTCCTAATCTAGGTCACTTCAGTCACGCCAAACCGAACCGACAACCCTCTCATTACAAGTCATGTTCTCTGACAACTACGACTCTGCTTGCCCATAATAGTCATGATGCTGGAATGGGTTCTGGGTGCCATAAAAGGATCGGTGTCCCCTCACAGCAGTAACACATTCCCGGGTAGTGTGTGGAGTTTGCGTGTTCTCTCAGTGTCCGTGTAGGTTCCTCCGACAGTCCAAGAACATGCCGGTTGGGCAAATTAAAGATGCAAAATGATCTACGTGTGACTGTGTGTGATGAGCAACCGTTTCCTGTCATAAATGTTACTTAAAGTTTTAAACATGATGGCAAAAAGCTCAATAAATTCTGTTGTTGGTGAATAGAAGCACTTCGGAGTGGATCAGATAATAATACACACACACACACACACACACACACACACACACACCATTCACTTCGTGTGTTTCCTCCGGGTGTGCCGGTTTACACACACTTTACTGGTAGATGCTGAATCGTTGCTGTAGAATTTATGCATGCACGAGTGTATTGTAGTACTAAAAATAATATAAATAGGAAGGTTCTGACAGGAAGACTGATGTCTGTCTTGGCGTTTAAGGACCCGGACGAGTAATCATAAGGTTGCCGGTTCAAGTCCCACAAACGATTTAATACCTCTGACTCTTGCATTACAGCGACAGCTCGCAGAACTCCACAACATTGTGCGTTTGGAGTTTCATTAATGTGACGATTGCAAGTGAAGGAGGAAACTCCCCCCCCCCCCCTCCATCCTGGCACCGTGTTCATAACGCCTTCTCTTCACGAGCACGACTGCGGTTTCACACACCGGGCCGCTCTGACTTCCTGTTCGAGGCTCATCGTGGACCGAATGTTGCACAATGACGAGAGAAAGTCGGAATTGTTCGGATCCATGTTTAGTTCACGTTTGTTTGTGCTCATTTGCTAAACAAATGTCGAAGGTTTCATGCACAGTGGGTTCAAAAATAAAAAACTAGTCAAGCTGCCTGCCTAGTAGTGTAGTGGAACTCGAACTAGTGCACTTCTGATCAGGTTCGGTGATGTTCTGACCCGGTGGTCTGGATCTCTTCATTCATCCATCAACCACTTTTCATGTTTCTGACGTCAACGCTCGGGATAAAATGTTCGCTTGCTAGGTGATCTATCCCACCCACTAACAGTAATATAGTGATGATGAGAGATTCAGTGTTACACACACTTTGGAACCTCAACTGCCTGCACGTTACCGTTGTGTGAACGCCACAACGAGGTTCGGTAGTTTGCATGTCTCCATGACGATACGATATTATTACGATGTCATTACGAAGTCCCGGGTTCGATTCTCTGTCCGTTCTGTCTGGAGCTTACATGTTGTAGCCGTGTCGCCCTGGGTAAACATGCATGTTGGGTAAAATCGAAGATCCATAAGTGTGTTTGTTCTGTGACGTGTGTCTGTGTGTGATGAACGAGTTAATGATGCGCCGCTGCTCTCACATCGTGACGCGTACACTGGCGCCCCCCTACTGGCCTAAGCGCCAAAGACATCCAGAACAGGTGCACACTGGAAACAAGTCCGTACCTGATGAAACATGAACCCGCCCCACCCGCACATCCCTGTCCATCAAACATTTGTTAAGCAAATGTCCCAGGAAACACAAAATACAGAGAAAAAAAACACACACATCGGAAAACGCCCTTCGTTCAGGTCCAACATAAATCTGTCATTCACCAACCAAACGGACAGATTATATAATATAATGAAAAATGAATATAATAAAAATCATGATTTAAAACTTTGTTTCTGTGCACCACTTGAGGTGATCAGATCTCTGCAAGAAGGTCCGCGGTTCGATTCCCACGTATATAAAATAGTAATGAAGTGTTAATAAGTCTAGTAAAAGTCCTAATGGCAAGTCTCTCTCTCTCTCTCTCTCTCTCTCTCTCTCTCTCTCTCTATCTATATATATATATATATGTGTGTGTGTGTGTGGTCGTATTCATATATATATATATAGTTATTTATATTTATTTGTGTACACATAAGAATTGTGTGTGTGTGTTGCTAAATGTTGTGGAAATTGTTCGGACCTCAAATGAAAAACTTTTTTTAAATGTGTTTATATGTTTAAAGTAAACATGCAAGAATCACCAATTCTTCTCTCTAAATGTGAATCGTTCATCTCGAGTTAAACGTTCGTTTCAGTAACGGGTTTGTTTTTAAGGAAGCATTGATGCGCCCCGCCCTCCTTTTCTGTTTTCACTCTTGAACAGAGTGCTGTACTATCTCACTGACTTCCAGGAAGTGCATTTTTAAGACTGCAGGTTGTGTTGTGGTCCGGGACGATGAGCCGGTTTCCTCTGACGGTGGAGAAGGACGTGTGAGATGCAGTCATGTTCCTCTCGTTCTTCAGTCCTTCAGTGTGTTATCTCCTAGGTAAAAAAACAACGAACCAAACGTGTGAGGAAGTCCGCGAGAACGAGATCCGATGCTGGCTTTGTTGTGTCGTTACCCAAACCTCATGAGTGTTTTTGTCCCGTGTGTGTCCGCAGCTTTCATCCAGTCGAACAAGATCCTGGAGGTGCTGCATTTCGGGGATGGAGGTTTCCTGCAGGTAGGCTTCACGCAACCTTCACGATGCTTGTGTACTTGTGTACTTTGGTCTTGTATATAAGGAGGTGTTGTTTGTGGAAAGAGCTCAAGATCAAAGTCTGAAACAGAAACTCAGACGACTTAAAGAATCTCTGTGAAGAGTCACAATTCTCTCCAGAGACGATAAGTTAATCTACAAAGTGTTGGTCCTTTTAACCCGGCCGGTCCGATGATACGAACACGCCCCCTATGTTACAAGACGGGGACGTTCTATCGTTTATGTGGCATATGAAATGTTTATTAATCCTTTATTGTTGCCATATACACGTATAGCGAACGTACGGACAAGAACGACTGTTGCTTAGCAACAGCTCCGCAACAGCTCAGCAAAAAGTTCTTACTAAGTTCCAGTCAACGTTTTGATGAATTTTGAAGTGCGATTTGACACGTTCTCCTCTTGTTCGACTTGCACTCGAACAAACATCACAACAAACAAAAGACACTCTCGGGTTCTCTGGTCTGATTAAACCTAATTTTGGTCCAAATACACAAATCACATCACACGTGTATGTAATAGGATTTGTTTCTGTACTTTATGGTTTGGTCTGAAATATATTTTTATATATGACAGAGACCCAGATAAAGCAATGGTTAAGGTACTGAGCTGTAGACCACAAGGTCAGTGGTTTAAGCCCCACTTACCGCCCAATTTACCCCCCTTAGCTACCCCCCCCCTTCCCGAATCAAATGTTTGTTTAATATTTAGTTGTTTTATCTCAATGCCACAACGTTTTCCATCACTCAGTTACCAGCTGAATAAAATCCAGCCTCTTATTCTTCATTTTTACCACTTTGATTCGTCCTGGGTGCTGATGTTTATCTCTGTGTGTGTGTTTTACATTTACATTTACATTTTCAGCATTTAGCAGACGCTCTTATCCAGAGCGACTTACAGAAGTGCTTCCCTAGTG
>JAOTRQ010057259.1:0-14109 GCA_028565875.1 Hoplisoma paleatum | reverse complement strand
ATTATTAATTATAATTAATTATATAATTATTATTGTGACGTCACAAGTGTGTATCAAACTGGTCGCCCGCCGCATTATTTGGTACCCCAAAAGTAGCCCGCAGCTTCAAAAAGGTTGGTGACCCCTGGTGTAATCTCTATTCTACTTTATAAACAAATAAAAATATTACATTCAAATAACAACAATGGTAACTAGTGTAGTGGAGAAATATAATTTGAGTCATTGACGCAAGTTTGATGAATCGAAGTTAACAACAAGTTTAGAAGTCATTGAATTTGATTGGGCAGAAATTGCATTGCCTGGCAACCCAGGCAGGATTTTAAGGGCAGTTTTGGGACATGTCTAGTTTGGTGCATGTTTCCTAGTAAACACAAGATGGCAGAGCTTACTAAAACAAAAAAGAAACTAAGCCACTACCATATTTAACATTTGCAGGACTAGTTATTGTATATAAACCACTTATATTGGTCCACTGATTTTTCATACTGCAATGAGCACTTATGTCATTGGTAATTGCTGTGACAAATGGAACACTACAATTCAGGGGAAATGCATCATGCATTTGATTGTGATCTCTCTTCTGTGCCAAAATACCTGCCAGCTTAACGCTACTTACGTTTGTACGAAGTCATTGCCTTCGATTCTGATTCACCAATGGCCGACTTGGCCCGGTCAGAAATCCCATTTCTTCCAGTAGATCAACAAAAAGGCGTGTATAAGACGTGTAGTGTCCATTTCAAACTGTGTTTTTGGAGTGTTTTAGAACATCATGCTTAAAATGTGCAAGTGTGTGATTTGGGACGCAAATGGAGAAGAAAACTTATGTAAAGATGGTAGATGCAATACGTGTAATACAATAATAAGCATACCCTTTAAAAGTCTACAGCTGAAATGCATGTCTAACATTCTCGCAAAATTGTTACCAACATTTTACCAAGGATTGCATTTTAGATACGTATTGAGTTGATATACTATTTTGTAATCAGGCGCACTTTGCTCTTAAACTGCTTTATTTTTTGTTGCATTGATTTCACATGAGAGTGAGAGTGGTAAGAAAATGTCCCAAGGTCTCAATGGTGTGATATCTCCGATACTACAAAAATTCAAGACTTACTCTGACATTTTTAATAGAATTTTTAAGAATTCTTAAAATCATAGTGCCTTTCCACCCCGCCTTTTTCCAGCTGTCTCTCCTGCAGCAAGTCTGTCTGTTCAGACAAATGCAGTTTCCTCAGTTTCGGTCAGGATATAATTATTCCATCTGTTTCAGGCCTCATCATTCCCTACTCTTTCCTTTCCTGGACAGGAAGTATACGACCACGTGCGAAGCGTGTAATGCACTCATTCATACTGGAAGCTGCTATCAGAGGTTCTAGCATATTCACTGGTGTAAAGAAGGAAAGGGTGAGTGGTAGTGATATGGTTTCGATGCGTTTTTGACACATGGATTGGGGGTTGGATGTGACAGGTTTCCAGCTGTTGTTATGGAGCATGGGGCCTTAGCCAGAGCAACAGCTGCGGGAGAAAGTAATTGGACTGTGAAACAGTTGCCTAGTGGTTAGTGCGTCAGTGTTATCTTAATAATGATTGTATATCAAATGGGTGACAGTACTTTTTCTGAGCTTCCTGGTCAAAACTATACACACAACAACATTTAAAAAAAAAGACTTTTCTGATTCAAATGGCAGTGTCACTGTACTATACTTATTTCATAAGAAGTGACAGAATTCAACAACCATACAAACATTAACATCACCCCAGTACCAGACAATTCACAAGACTAAGACGTATATTATATAATATAATAATAAAAAAGATACATTTGTGAATCAGTGACTATTTTCTGTCAAAAAAGCGTAATAATGTAGAATAGGCAAGAATGAAGGAAATATTTTGATGTCTTTTATTTGTTGGTGACAGCTCATTATTCGGATTGGCTTCCACATATATGGAAGTGATCACAAGGGTAAAGTGACCAAATTTTTATTATACTGGCACAGAACAGGCCTGAAGAATGTACTTTGCGTGTCAGTATGTGGAATACAAGCAGTCAACATTTTGCACATGCTTTTGCCATGTTGCACAGCATAATGGGATCCCTTACTGTTATTGGACTGAAGACACTTACATCTAATTGGATATTTGGAAATCGTATCAAAAATATGTGGAAAATATCTTGACCTATGTATCACAAGTACAACTTTGTCAAGTCACTTTTATTTGCATAGCGCTTTTTACAATAGACACTTCCAGATGTTGTCCATGTTGTTTACCTGTGAATCTTAAGATTATATTGACTCCAATTTTAACCCTTTAAACGCATTGTTAATTTTGCACATTGTATCATATGCTCAATTTCAGTCGTTTTAATCTTATTTGTGCCCCAATTATTTGTTATAATTTTATTCAGCAGATTCTCTACTTTCATATATCTTAAAGAAAAGACAGTATGTAGAAGTAACATATCCAAAATGACCCAACCTTTACTCAAATATAAAACATTTCTGTAAAACTTACTCCTCATTGCATTGTATAACAATTCATTATTTTAAACAAATGATATACTATATGTAATATAGTATAATAATATATGAAATAACACATAAATGTAATAAAATGGTAAAACATTGCGACAAACTAATTTTCTGCAACATGTGTAATTATCTAAATCAGTCCGTGCAGTTACAGTGCTGGTGTTTAGCATGTGGTTTGTGGGTGTATAGCCACTGATTTATTAAAAATAATTGACAAGTGCAACAAATGTGAAAAAAGTAATTGTTCTTTATAGCTCTGCCAAGTTTAGATTTCTCTGGCTAGGTAGTTGTGTAAAGTGTTGTGCTCTATATCAGTTTCTGGCTCTAATTCAGTTAACTTAGACACACATATTAACATTGGAGTTGTTACTGTCCTGACACTTGATCTATATGATTTTATTAATCATCATCATCATCATCATCATCATCATCATCATCAATGAATGTGTTTACAATATTGTGACTGAAGATGTGTATTTAAGAGTTGTTTTGAAGTTTGTTTTGTTCGGTTTGAATAAAAAAGCTAGAGGAAGCAGAGACTGAGAGGAAGATAGACACTGATAAACATGCTAATCTACAAGTTTAAAGGGAAATTCCCAGTACACGTAAAAGCACATCTTGCTTTACAATTCAAATGATCCTGGTTACTAAGTAACTGGACAGGTACAGAATGTGTGCGGGTGATTATTTTGGTATTGTACCTGTAATGTGTGGACAGGTGTGTGTCTTTGACATGTTTATTGCTTTGTTATTGATATTACAGAATTTAATTTAATCATAATTATGAGGATAGTTTTCTTGTATAATAATGCAATAGAAATTTACCATTACAACATTACGTAATATTATGTAATATTATTAGCACATCACTTGTATCAAAATGAGTAGATTTTAAGGATTCATAGGGTAAATTATAGAGTTTACAAGTAATTGTTTTACACAAATTTTGCTTGTTATGTGGAGTAGTTTGGCTCCTTTCGCTGTGGAGTTTGCATGTTCTCTCTGGATGGCTTAATGGTTCGGCACTGTCGCCTCACAGCGAGAAGTCCCGAGTTCAATTCCTGGCTCAGCCTATCGGCTTACTATCTGGAGTTTGCACGTTCTACTTTGGTTTCCTCACACAGTCCAAAAACATGCAGTTAAGGCAAATTGAAGAGACCAATTTGTTAATGACAGTGTTTGATGTGACTCATGTATCGTTTCAAACCAGTATAATGAATGAACGTTTTCTGCCAAGGGTTTAAAACGTGACGTTCAAATGCTCAACAAATAAATATAGTCTTCAGTTTCTTCTAACATTTTAAGGACTCTAAGGCAAGTCAAGTGTCTTGGATAAATAAGTGCCTGCAACCTTGTTTGACATCAAACCTAATCTGATGAATCATGGGTAAATTGTAATTGCCCTTTCTTATTTATATTTACATTTTATTTTCAGCATTTAAAGCAACTATTACAATGGAACACTATCTTGAACAACTGAGCGTTAAGGTTTTTGCTCAAGGCCTCAACAGTGACAACTTGGCAGCACTGAGGCTTGAACCAGCAAACTTCTGATCTCTAGGTATCTTAGTATCTTAGTCACTAAGCCATCACCGCTCTCATTTTCTGATATCAAACGTAACCAATATGTACTGCGTACATCTGTTCTCAAAGTATTTGCACAGTTAATGTTTTTCGAACTTTATCCATTATTATGTAATAGTATTACAGATGTGTCTTTGACTGGTGGAGCAGCTTGTTTGTTTAGATCCACCTTGTTCTCCGTGGAATTGCTCAGAAATCGGATAGAATCTGACTAGTGATCTGATGCTTAGCTATTTTAGAACTTATTTCAGTCATTTGTATTTGTTGTAGTGAATGTCACAAAGTCTCATCTCTCAACATTTTAGGTAAAAATGGCGATTTATGAAATGAATGAAAGGAGAAACTAAGTTATGTAAATTTTGGTTGGTTTTCAAGGGAACAACATAAGGTAAGCAGAAGTATGAGAAGTGTGTTTTGTGAAATAATTGATTGTATAAGTTGTTATAAAGCTCAAGTTTGAATATAGTCAAGGGGATTGTTTGTTCTCGAAGGGGAGGGGGGGGGTATGTGGTTGGCTTTTTGTGGTATTTTTGATTAAACGGTTTTTATACAGTTTTTTTTATCCGATTTTTATCCGTTTATTTTTTTTTTAATGGATATTTGAATTTAACATACACACTTCCCTATAAATTCTCCTCTAGAATCTCGAGAAGAATAGTTGATTGAATTAGCAAACTGTTCAAGATTGTGATATTTGTTTTAAAAACTTGCTTAAATAGCACATTAAGCTTCTTTTTAAACAAAATAAGAACGTATCTATGGGCTCAATCGACTTTCTATAAAATGCACTTGCACATAAAAAAGATGTCAACAGTTTTGTTCTTGCCAGTTCTTTCCAGAATGAGTTGTTTATTTTATTCAAATAAGCTATTTCTGGTCACGCCATACCCATCCAGTGTTTACGCTGAGTAGAGCATATATATTGTAATAACAGTGTTTAAAATTAAAATACATTTTGTAAAAAAAAATATATAATCTCATGCAATTTCATGTTTCTATTGTTACAACTCCATTCCTGTTACTGACTATTTGAAGTAATTAATAAAATGTTACTTTATTGAAGTTGTTTTGATCTGGTAAATGTTCTTAGTCAGGAATTGTGACATAGGTTATACGCTTGTTTAAAGGCATAATAATCTGATTTGCTTCCTTGCTGCCTACCTAAACAGCTCTCTAACTACTGAGGGTTCTGGTGATGGCATTATAACTTTATATATAACTAATATGGTTATTTGAACATTTCGAATTTTACATGATTAACATCACACCATTCAAATCAATGGGACAAGGTGTTACCATCTCGATTAATATCTACCAAAAGTGCTTAAACTTGCGAGAATACCTTTAATCATACTGGACATAAATAATAATAGTGTGTTTATATAGACATATATTTAATTATTATTTTTGGTACAATGCTTAACATGTATCATTTCAGTTTAGTTGTCTGATTGCCAGTTACAGCTTCTTTTAGTTAAATAAAAATTCAATTCCAAAACATCTTTGTTTTTTCCTTTTACTATGAGAAACAGCAATTTTAAGTACAAAAATATTTGATACACATTTGCTTATTATAAATAGAATAATTGACCATACTGTTGCATTTAAAAGGGGTGTTGTAAGAAATGCAATAATTACCGTCTCTGGTAATTAGTTACTTTAATAATATCGTAATTAACTATAATTAATTACTTTTTAAAGTACTATTGTATTGGTAACACCGGGTTCCAAAAGAGCAGAAAAGTGGGTTTTGAAATGCATGTCCATTTTAAAAGCAAGTCAACAATTATATATGATATATAAATTACTAAAATATGTAAATGGCAGATATCTGAACTATTTCTGAACTTGTTTACTTCCAAACAAGATAGGTGACATGCCCTGGTAATCACTGTTGTCTAGTAGAGGCCTTGAAAATGACTTTAGACCCTTATATAGTCTAACAACTGAGCAGTAATGTCATGTCACTTGACCACTAGATAGTACAAGACTTCATGTCCTGTAAAGTCAGTAACTCAACAGGTCTGACCCGTTTTGACAGGCGACTGGTCCTTATGTTTTGGCTCAGTGGTATTTTTCCCTAATAAAAAATGGGAATTTACCTCACATATCAAATGACTGATGACAGTTGTATCAAGTGAAGCATCTTCTGTTTGCTGTGAAAACCCACAACCCACAACACACATCCCAGTCTGATCTAACTCGAGAAATTTTCCACGACTGATGACAGGATTAATCAACACGATTGAAGAGGGGTGTAGAATTATGGTTGATTAAAAGCTTTTTTGGAAAAGTGTCAAACACTTGGCAGCAGGTGTTTTGTTTGGTGTTTTTAAAATGTTGTGGTTCTTAAAAGGAGCCATAGTCCAGTGGTTCTCAATCTGGTGATCAGTACGCTTTAAAAAATCACACTTAAGGGGATGGGAAAGGAGTTTTGTGATGTCATTTAGGTCTAATTTAAAACTGCTTTCCAGTTTTGTATATTAGTAAATTAAATTAGTAAATTAGAAGTAAATATAAAAGTAGATTCCATCAATGGATCATGTAGTTTTAACAGTGCTCAATCTTATTTAGGGTCACTAAACACCTAAACAAGTCACCTAAACAGGTCTGTTGCAGTAAAAGACAAATATAAAGTGCAATACAAGCAGGGTGGCCTCACAGCATGAAATCCTGGGTTAAATTTGCAATGCAGGACCATCTGTGTGTTTGTCTCTGTACTGTGCGATAAACTGGAAACCTGTTTAGGTGTTTAGTGTATTCACCCTAAATAGAATTAATCGATGGTAAAACTAGATAATGGCTGGATGAATAAACATTACAAACAAAATCTAGCTGAGGAACCAACTTAACTACATCAAATAAAGATATTTATACCATAATTGTGGACTTTTCCAAATTCCACTTAGCAAATCTTCTTTTTATTTTAATTTGCATTTATAAATTAAAATAAGATTTGGCAATAGCAATGCTTTTTTGTCATGCCGATACAACTTTATGTTTACATTGGTATATTTGCCAGCCTGGTGCCCCGTCCGGACTTCACTCCTTGTCTATATATCGTGTTTGTTAAATTAAAACCGTGTCTGCTTAGAGCTAGTTCAAAAATAATTTAAAATGTGGAAAATACAACTACTCGCTCCATGTTTTGGTACATCTCATCCATTTATTCCTCCTTGGTTGAGCTCATCATCCTTTCATCCTGCGATTCATGCTGGTCATCACTTCTCACCTTTTTTCACTCATTAATCCTTTAAAATGGTTCAACATTTTAGGCCATCATTTCATATGTTTTCTCATTTTCTCTTTACTTGCTTTACATGCTCAGTTTACTTTTCTCTCATAATTCCTTTAACACCGTTTACATTCAACCACATATGTATTCAATCAACCGCTTAATTCTTTTCTCCCACTTTCCTCTTTTTCATTCATGCTTAACTTCTTTTTATTGCCAATTTCACCTCCCAACCGTTCGCCCATTAATGAATTTCTTTATGCTTTTGTGTCTACATTCACTATCAGTTGAACACACACACATCTCTTGATCTTATTATTTGATACATTATCAGACATGTCAGATAAGCCTACCTGTCTATCCATTCATCCATCCATAAAAGATTTTTTCACCACTGTGCTTTTTACTCACATAAAGAACTTATTCCTTTGTATTTAATTCAACCTGTGCAGTGAAACACATATTTTCACACACTAGTGAACGCATACTAGAGGGCAGAGAGCAGAGAGCACACATGTACGGCATGGTAGGCAGCCCTAACCACAGCACCCGGGGAACAGTTAGGGGTTTGGAGCATTGTAAAAAGATACTTCAGTCATGATGTGCTGACTATCAAAATCAAACCAACAACTTTCAGATCACAAGCCCAGTTCTCTAATCGCCAGGCAAGTGCAAAAACAATGGTTGGTTTTGTTTTAAACACAAAAGGGGAAATGTGCAGCTTTGTTTGATATAGTTACTAACTATCTTAATAAATTAAATAGAGTATTCATTATTTGAACCAATTAAAGATCATTACAAAAACATTATTTTATTACAGAATTATGTATTATTTCAATTTGTGGGTCCCACAGTGTATCGTTCCTTCCTTCGTCACAACTGTTAGTTATATTGAATTAAGGAGCTAAATGATGAAAATGTAAATAGGTACAAATTTCATTTTTTTTCTTCATTCATTAATCTGTTCATCAATCTTTTTTGCTTGTTTCTTTTCATCCACTTTTCTTATTTGGCTAGAGATATTTAAAGCTGTGAGCACTTTTATGGAATGACCGATCATTAAACTGCAACAGTAACTTAAAGATGTGACATTCATTACATCATCAGGTCTCAGCTTTTGACAAGAACATGTAGTGTAGTGTTTAGTTTGTAGTGTGTAGTGGAAGCAAAAAATACAAATAAAAACATTATATTTTGTATTTTTTCAAAGTAAATGTGTCAAAAAAACAATGTTTTACTATTGCATAACAGAAAGAAAGAAGAAGTAAGAAGAATATGGCAAAAGGCAATTTAAAGAATAGATTTAATCCTGTAATAGCTGTAATTGTGGAACTGGCCACAAATGTGTCAATAAATAACTAACAGGTTTTTTTTAAAAAAAAACAACACAATTGTATTCTTTGCATAATACTAAGGAAATAAGATGAATTACTTTAAAGGGAATTTGATAGTTAAGGGAACTTTTAAGGCTTTTGTGTGCTTTCCCTTAAAAATACCCTTGCATAACTCATACAACATTTTTTTCTGCAACACACTTATCTTAATTAATGAGAAGGAATAATCCCTGTTAGGTGTTATAAGCACCTTTATATTCAGCAGTTCTTTTAAACAAATGAATTGAAATCCCATGATCCCGAGTCGATGAAATGTCTGCATACTTTCGGCTATAGAGTCTATACGCACCATCTGCTATAGATTTTTGGTGTTGGATTTCTTTTTGATGCTCCTGTTTAAGTGACAACAAGCTATTAAAGAAGCATCGGGCCCTGCGTGGTTTTCATTTAACGATTAATCTTCCGTGTCACTTCATTGTATTCTCGATCTGGGAATTTTTTTTCCAGACACCAGACTGATGGTAGTGAGGGGAAAAAAACGCGGGTTTATTGGCATGTTTTAGGAGAAGTGCATAAACCAGAACACCTGGAGGAAAGCCAGATAGACGAATGAAAAACATGTCAAACTCTACAGAAACGGTAACCAGAAGGCTTTAATTTAGGTCCCCAAGTTCTTTAATCTGTGTGACACCTTATATTACGCCCACTGCCAGATTGCCACTGTTGGGCCCTTGAGCAAGGCCCATAACCTTTCATTTCATAGACTGTACATTCTCATTCTCACTTTGGATAGTTACTCTGTTAGCAATAGCTAAATGTCAAAAACGTCCATTTTTCCTTATTTTCACATCGGATACAACTTAGCATTGGACCAGCACTTTGAGTGCACTGATAGATGGTGATCAGGTCAGAAATTGGCATGATAACGCTCTTATTTTTCTCTCTATGTCTGTTTGGGGCACTTCAATAGTCCAAAGACAAGCAATCACGTTTATTGCAGGTACTGCAATTGTATTGTATGTGTGTGTACCCTGCAACAGGTATGCAACCATCCTGTGTGTATCCCACCATGACCCTAAATCGGATAAACCACTTGTTGACAAAATAGTCTGCATTTGAAATCATTCATTCATTCAATATCTCGTTTAACATTTTAGGAATGGTTCAGCTTTATTGTGACCAGTTTTTAATTGTATTTTCTCTCATCTTTGATAAATAAAGGCCTTTGACTCTTATTCAACGAGCCTTCAAGATTTGAATCCTCAGACAATAGATCGGCTTACATAACCAGCCTCGTCCTTATAGAAGCACAGACTGGAAGGGTCTGTGGAGTCGGTCCAAACTTCCCGAAACAGGCCAAAACCACAAGGGAGAACAAACTCTTTTCCTCGTGCCCATTTACCCCGCGTCTCTTCCTCGTCTCTGCTCATTGTCATACGGCGAGAGGATATCGAGTGCGGGGGTGGAAGCATATGTTGTTGATCAAAACGAATATCACTGACTCATTTTCTTTCTGACGGATCAAAATGCCGGTCCAAAAACTTTTCAGAGCGCTCTGTGCGGAAAAGCCATCAGTCATCGTCTGTATTTTTGATTTATATATAATTAATTATGTGAAGATGGACGTGTTTGATTTCCACCATGCATGAGGGACGTACCACAGCGTGAGGCTGAGAATTTGTCACAATAGGGTAATTGTTTTCCGCGCCGAGACGTGAGCCACACAATGCTAGCGAAGCTTTAGCTGACAGGCTCGGGCGCTCCAGCAGGGCTCGCGCATTACTATGCCAACACGCTCCAGCATTTAGAACTCCAGTCATGCTGTCCTCTGCTTTTTACTGCCAAACTCCGACTCCAGTGCAAAAGAGAGAGACCAAAAAAGAGGATTTTCTCTCATACTTTCGCAGAACAACTCTCTATCTCTCTCAACTTCTCGCACTTCTTTTTCTTTCTCCAGTCCTGCCCTTCTCCTAACAGTCTATCTCTCGTTTTCTTTCCTCCACCTCCGTCCTGTGAGAGTTATGAGAACTCTGAGCGAATGTTCAGCCCACGCTTGACATTCCAGGGGCGACAAGAACCCACACACTTGTGGCGAGTCTGTTGAGACGAAACCGTGTGGATTGCAGAATGGACATCATCTGACCCAGGATTTGCTAGTTTCGTTTTATAGTTGAGTTTATTTACCTTTTTCCCCCCAAATATACCAAGAATAGTCATGAGTAAATTGTATTCACATCTACGAATGTGTTATAAGCTAGAAAAACTATTTGGGGTGTAAATAAATATAAAAACAGCTGTGGGACAGCTGTGGCCTGGTGGTTAGAGAGCTGTGCTGGTGATTGGAAGGCTGCCGGTTCTATACAAAAAGTCAACAGGTCATGACTGAGGTGCCCTTGAGCAAGACACCAAACCCCTAACCTGTTTCCTGGCTCCACTAGTGTGTGTAAATGTGTCTTTTACTTCATGGATTGGGTTGAATGCAGAAGAAAAATTCCAACGTGTGTAGAAAAAAAGCAGTGGTAAAACAACGATTAATTACAATATAATCTTATGACTTTTTTAAAAAACAAAATCAGTTCAATATTGGTTTGTTTTGATAGGAATCGAATCAATTCCGGACAATCTGTTGTAGTTCTATAAAGTCACAAATGAACGCAAAATAGATATTAAGGCTGTGTTCAGAAACTTATGCCACTGACTACTTAGACAATTAATAGATGATTTATTACTGGCCTAGTAAGTCATCTTTAAGAAATAAATGTATTTTTCAGCAGAGAACCAGTCAGCAGCCCAAAAACGATAAACATGGCTAAAAATGCGAGGCAAAAAGCTGACCTGTTTATATGTTCATACCTATATATAACTGAATAAAATGTTGGTAATATTTAATTTATATTATGTTGTGTGTGTATTAACTTACAAATTGTGGCGCATCAGTGAAGTTTAAGAGCATTTGGTAGATGATGCTAACACATGGCGCGATGCTAACTGCAATAGCAAAGTAGTGAATTGTTTAAGCAGTGACGGCTTTGGACATGCTTAAAAATATTGAAAACTGGTCATTCGATTATTAGCTATAGCTTAAAAGAGTGATTCTGTTTTGATCAATGGATCATCAATGGATCATTACATCTACTTGCTATAAATTAATAAAAAATATACATTATACACTATAATTCTCATACTTTTCGGTATTTACTTTCTAAACTGTAGACTTCGTCCTCTGTCTTTTTGCTGAATTTGCTCGTGCTTTACTTCCTGAGTGCACATTGGCTGGCTATGACATAACATACAAGCGCCGGAATAATTGCCTACAAATTAGATCATTTGGATTAAATCTTGCTAAACTGATTTCATTTCCACAGTGCAGTCTGGATGGAAGTTGTACGACCTTATTGCCGTCTCGCTACTATTCACGAAGAACAATAATCCTATACATTGTTATTATATAAACACGCAAACCACAGCCATAAAGCAAAATTCACATATATACATGAATTTGAAAGGGGCAATGTACAGGCATGTTCATTTACAATTCGGAAACAGTGTATTTACCAACCAACAAGGCGTTCAATATGGTCCTGTCTAGTGATTAGGGTACAAAATAATTCCAGTTCAAACTACGAATAATAGGTTGCTGCTCTTGAGCAAATGAGGCTAACAAAATCATTAATAACATTATAACAAAATGCATAGCAATAAAAGTAAATGCATGAAATATTTCACTTAATATTATAACTAATGTTATAATCCAAGATTCCCTGGAGTCCCACTCGGAAGCCAATCAGTTATAAATGCTCACCAGGAAAAATATGTGTACGTGGGGCAACGAATTCTAGTTAGTGTAATCACAGGGGCTGCATGGCTGGTTACACTAAGACATAGAACTATTTACAGGGATAAAAGTTTACTTTGGAGCAAACATGGTAACAGGGCACATTGACAAAATGTGTTCCTCTTCTTCCTCACAGCCCGGGCACATGCTGAGGAAGTCGGTGTCTGGGCTACTGTTTGCTTTGGCCAAAGCCTGCTGGTGACTGCTGGTAAAAATGAAGTGCGGTGTTTCTATAGCCACGGAATAAACGGCAGGGAAAACCAGCTTTAATTCTTGTTCTTGTTCTTTGTTTGGTAAGTTGTCTAGCGTTGTGATGTATGTTTGAGAGTTTGATTTTGACCGGGATGTAATATTCTTGGAAATTAACTTTCTGTTTATTATTTCACAGTTATAAGATGTACCTTAATAAGAGTACCATGACCAAATTTTGTGTAGTGGCTGAAGAATAATGTAATGATGCACACTATCCAAGATTTTTGTAAACAAAATAAAACTGATGACCAATTTACATTTGACTTTTATTGTTTTCTGTTATAATTTCTTTACATTTATGAAGTAGGAACAAACTGTGCAAAACAAAAGCTGCAGTTTTGACTCATTGTGTTAAAAAAACATTCTACACTATATTATCCAAACGATACTGGAGAAGACATGGAGATCAGTAGTATGCATTTGTGTATTTGCATTTCGGCAAATGCAAATGAATCAGCACTGTGTAAGAAGAGACTCCCCCCGAAACATGTGTAGGATCTATTCATCAGCTATAACTGCATCAGCAATAAGAAAGAGAAGCCTGATCCAGCTTGGGTTCAGCTTCTATGAACCGCCTTTAGCCAGTAAGACAGAGTTGAGAATCGATATGATGTTTAGGCTTAGTTTTCAAAGATATGTGTTTGAATAAACTTGAGCTGGTTTGGTAATTCTAATATAATATATGTAAGGTCGTCTTTACTGAATTAGAAATGAATCAGAACAACAATCAGCAGAACAACTCTGTGGCTTAAACAAGATCAACAAAACCTCCAGGTACTGCTTTATGAAATCACTGTGAAGCTCGCGTTCACTCTTTGGTTTCTTCCTTCGGCTGTAAGATGCACTGAGGTCATTTGGCTCCAGATACCAGGTAGCCAGATACCTCCCAGTCTACTCATACTATTCTATTCTACTCATAATATTCTATAATGGTCGTAATAATGTGACTAGAAAGCAGAATTGAGCAGACATACTTTTGGATTGATCTCATCCCACTATAACAATTAGCAGCAAGCCGAGGCACGAGTGAGACCTGACGGTTGTGTATCTCTGGTTATAATGCTCGTTTCACACAGCGCATATGGGCATATGGATCGGCGGTAGCTTTTCCAGTGCGGACGTATGTCCTGCGACTCATGTTCCATCTGCTTAAAGATGCAGAGCAATGAGATGGAGAACTGTACAACAAACTTGCTAAACTGGCCGGTTCTGCATCACGTCACAAACTAAGCAAGTCCTATTGTTTCAGGTGGGAACGGTTATTAGTGTGTGTGTGTGTGTGTGTGTGTGTGTGTGTGTGTGTGTGTGTGTGTGTGTGTGTGTGTGTGTGTGTGT
>JAOTRQ010057249.1:0-14110 GCA_028565875.1 Hoplisoma paleatum | reverse complement strand
ATTCATTCAACATTTTAGTAGCAAAATAATTGCGATTAATTAATTACAGACCCTGTAATTAACTCGATTAAAATTTTAATCGAGTCCCACCACTATTAAAAACATTCCTCGTTCAATATCGATCAGCTACAATGTACAACAACGATGTTTACTGCTTGTCGCTTGTTTATCCTTTTAACGCCATCCGATCTACCCACACTAACTTTGCGATCGACCGGTAGATAGTGATGGACCTTTTATGCACCCCCAGATGTAAGAAGGCGCTGGTTGGATCACTGATCACATCGATAATAAATCAAAACAATCCCTACCTTTCTGTTCATCGTGTCCAAGTCGATGTCGGCTTTCTGAGCCCACTTTTGCCAAAACTCGGGGTCATCCAGAGCGATGTCGGTGCGATTTTCAGAGGCCACAAAGCTAGCTTTAGAGAAGGTGGATCCTTTGCCCTCGCTCTCGATAGTGATCGTCGTAGCTCTCCTCTGAAGGATCTGATCGATGTCCTCCTCGCAGAAACGACTACCCTCGTCGTTTTCATCCATGATGGCGGCATACGCTCCTTTTCGGAGCAAGTCTTCGATTTCCTTTTTAGTGAACTGTTGAACCTGGAGGGCACAGAGACACGAAACATGACGTCCATCTTGTTTTATTCTGACGACGTATGATTAAATAACCATACGCATTCAGCAACCAGACCCGAAATGCTCAGTCTCACCCCATTGACTTGACTGTCCTTATTGCAACTCATGCTTTGTAACACGGCTCGATCCAGACCTAGTTTCAGGCTAGCTTTGTCCAACATCTCTCGTTCATACGAGTTTCTTGTAATAAGACGGTACACCTTGACTGCCTTAGACTGGCCGATTCGATGACAACGAGCTTGGGCCTGGAAAAAAAAGATATCGTAGATAAATATGAAATATGAATAAGCTAAATTAAAGCGAACAAATACAAGCGAGGCAGCATGAATCTCACCTGAAGGTCATTTTGCGGATTCCAGTCCGAGTCGAATATGACGCAGGTATCAGCCGCTGTCAAATTGATACCCAGTCCTCCTGCTCGTGTGCACAACAAGAAGACGAATCGGTCCGAGTCTAATTTACTGAAGCGGTCGATTGCTGCTTGTCGAAGGTTTCCCCTTACGCGACCATCAATCCGCTCGTAGAGGTATCTGGCAAAAACCAAGAACACTTTTGCTTTAACAAGTCGTTTATGAAACTTCCAGAAAGAATTACCGTAAAATAAAATTTGTCTTTACAATATTAAAAAAAAAAAAACTCATGTAGTTTGTAGGTGAGTGCATTGTATACTATATATTGTACATACTGGTTGCATTATTATTTCATTAACTAGTTAACTAATGAACTAACTAACTGTAGACAAATGTTAAAGTGTTTTTAACTATGTATGCTGAACACTATGTTGACTTGTGTGTTGCCTTTCGCTCTAAAAACTAGATCGTGACATGGACTTCTCTCGTGCCTTATTCTTGTCTTGCTCCTAATGCTTTTTTAAGGAACCACAACAGCCCTGACCTTTTATCTTTGCCCTAATATGAAGTATCGAAAATTATCATCATAATTATGCCAATCAATCAATCAAATAAAAGCAAAAAGATGGTCACTGAGAAATGCATTCATCCTGATTGCATCCTATGCGATAAAAATCCTTTTTATCCCTGTTATCCTTATGCACGATAATGAATAAATCTGCTCACACGTTACAAAACTGACTGTTACTTGGGAGTCTTTTAAGAATGTTTAGCCCTCTACCTCTTGTGTATGAGGTAATCTTCCAGAATGTCGAGACAGCGCACCATCTGAGAGAAGATGAGCACTTTGTGTCCGCCAGCCTTCAGGCGAGGAAGCAACTTATCAAGTAGAACCAATTTTCCAGCGGATCGCACCAAGGCCTGAAGGTGGAAGTCCGGTGCCGAGGAATCGTAGATCTCCTTTAGTTCGGCCAATATCTTCTCTTCGGCACCTAAAGAGAATCACAAACCCCAGTTAACAAGCGCAGACGCACGTCGAAAACAAAATTTCTCAACGTCCAAATGTAAACGAATTTAAGATTGTCATCGTCTACAGTTCATAATATCATCCAAAGATTCTGAGAATCTGAAGAAATCTCCTAAAACCACTGAATGCTTTGGATTAATATAAAGACATGTGATCTAAACATTCCTCGGTTTATCGTATCATACACGAGGTCACAAATTTGTTAAAAGGGGTTGTGCATAACCAAAAAGTAAACAAATAAACTGGTTTTATTTACCTCATACAAACATGTTTAACTTACTACAGACTTAACACTGCACTTTTATTGCTAAATTTAATTAGACACCGTCACAACACTTTATTTGTAAACGCTTAGTTTCTAATATCTCAGATTTTGTGTATTGAGTTACTTACTATATTGGTAGATGTTTCCTATTTCTATTTATATATTTTGTACCGAGTGACTTCTGTACTGAATAAAATAAGGTAAATTCCCCACTGCACTCATGGCAAAGCAATAAATTGAGTTTATAATCAGGAAAAGAATAAGAAAAATCTAAATAACTACAGTATCCTTATAAGAAAACAGCTTTCTTGGTCGCTAATAACTTGCTGTTATAAACCTGTAATCAGATAAGGATGGTTGCAGCATTTGCGAAGCTCCATCATGGTGTTCAGGAGATTAGGAACGTTGCTGTTATGGTTGGCTCCCATGCTTAAGAAGCTGAAGTTGCGTTCCAGGATAGCGCGGTAATACTTCTTCTGCATGTCAGTCAACTCCACCTGAAGAAAAGCATTCCTTAGCATTTCACATTTCTTATTTAACTGCTTTCAACTTAGGAATTACAACGTGAATCAGAAGTTTAACAAAGCAAGTACAAAGCAACGAAATGCAGTTTGCATACATCCAGAAGTGCTATAAAAAAGATCAATATTTACATTCCAATGTACAGTAAAGGGGTTTGAATATGCTGTGACTAAGTATATACAGGCGATGAGTGTACAGACAATAAACAGGTTATAAGTATGAAGGGGTGTAAGTAGAACTATCTGAAGTACATAAATAAGTATATACAGGTAAGAAATGTACAAACTATAAACAAGTTATAAGTATAAAGGGGTGTAAGTAGAACTATGTGAAGTATACAAATAAGTATATACAGTTTATGAAAGTACAGACTATAAACAGGTTATAACTATGAAGGGGGTAAAAGCAAAGTAATAAATAATGTAAGTATGTACTAATAAAAGAGTAAATTATTCATGAACAAAATGCAAAACAATTAAATAAGAAAACAAAAGTAATTCAGTTGCTGCAATAAAATGGCAAAATATACAATAATGCAGTAATAAACAACCATCAAATGTAGGAAAGTCAGAAGCAGTTAGTTTTTCCAAGGACATGATAGGACAAGTAGAAAGAGTTCATGACTGACCAATGAGAGAATGAATCTTTGCAAACCTCAATAATGGTTTCCTGTTTTGGAGCCAGGTTCTTCTCAACATCCTCCTTTAATCGCCGAAGCATCATAGGTTTTAGAATCCCTTGCAGTTTCTGTACCTACAGTTCAAAATATCCGTACTGATTGTTAAAAATCTGTCCCTAAAGATTTTTTTTGGCGGTTCATTCAAATGTACATAGTGTGTACCTGCTCTTCTGTTTTGAGATCGCCGAATTCACGTAGAAACTCGGCCTCCGAAGGAAACTGCGAAGAATCTAAAAAATGTAACAGACTGAACAGCTCCTCTACAGTGTTCTGCAGTGGTGTGCCTGTAAGCAATACTTTATGTTCCTGTAAGGAAACAAAAAGGGGTGTAAGAATTCGAGTTCAAAACAGATTAAGAATACTTTTACACACAGAAGATTTTAATATTTATTCCCAAATATTATGAACCCAAACCAAAAAATTAAAAATCTCTGCCCTCGGTAAAAGCCCAATCAGAGCTAGTGAAAGGTGGGATCTACCCTCTGATTGGTCATGGTATAGATAATAGAACAGCCGGATAATACATGTATTCCTTTAATCATATGACCGCAAAGATTTTTATGCCTTTCAGTTGTATACAATATAAAACACTATTATATAAAAGAGTTCACAACACACAAAAAGAAACTTTTTCCCCGACACATCATCCACATTTTTCTATTAAGCATGAATTCGCTTAACTGTGCTGACTTGTGTATAATGCAAATGAGCCCACACTCACCACATTTAACATCTTTAAGCTGTCCAGCAACTTGCAGTTTCGGTTCTTTAATCGATGCGCTTCATCGATGACGACGCACCGCCAGTTTATCTCACGTAACTCAGGGCAGTCAGACAGAACCATCTCGAACGTTGTGATTAACGCGTCAAATTTGTATGCTCCTGGAATTAGGTGGCCCTGTAAAGTAAACAATAAATACATAAATAAAAGTTTATTTAGTGAGGGACGGAGGCACAAGTCATGCCCCCTTTCCTGTTTACGTCACACTTTCACAATATTTACCAGAAGCCTTTATCCAAAGTAACTTACAGTTAATCCAGACTGTCTTTACTGCAGTATGATGATCATACACTGAGGTTTTAAGATTTGATGATTGACATTTAATTTCAAACATAAAAATGGTAAAATTAGTGATTTTACTTGCCTTGTTTTGCATTTAACAGTAAAAAATATCTTCATAAACACTGATGTCTGACGTCTTTTATATGACTGTGTTCATAAACCTCTGATGATTTGGGTGTTACTGGGTTTAGGAACTTTCTTTTCTATCATTATAAAATGGATATAGACCTGAACATGGACTCGAACTCGGTCAGTATTAAAGAGATCGAGGCTAAATCGTGAAATTGTGTAGAATGACTTTGCGCATAAAACAAAACAACAACAAAAATCACCAAAAAATATCTTTAACTGGGTTTTCACAGGCAGGGTCACAAATAACAACGGTGTGGTTGATTATTACAACCACAGACGATATGAACACGAACCTTGTCATCTTTGAAGTACATCTCATACTGCTGGATCATCTGCCTGCTGGCCAGACTTCCATGATAGACGATGGCATTCATTTCGGTCCAGGTGGAAAATTCTCGCTCCCAGTTGGTGATCGTCGACAGGGGGGCAATTATCAGAAACGGTCCATGGACCCCAGCAGCAAACATTTCGGACAGTAGTGCTATTGACTGGATAGTCTTCCCCAGACCCATCTCATCTGCCAAAATGCAGTTCTGCCTATAAAGGGAAATATGATTGATTTTATCTGAACATTTATCATCACGAATCGTCAAAGGTGCGTCCCAAATTCGCACACTTGCACACTAAGCGTCCGGGAAACACAATTAGACTCATGGGCACTGAAAGTACCCAGACGGTGCACAAAAAAATACACTATGCACACTAAATGTTACGTAAGTGTGTGGATTTGGGTCGCACGATGTTATAAGTAAAGCAATCTTAATAAAGTCAGTTGATGTGAATCTAATGTTGTACCTGTTATACCAGTTGAAGAGAAGCCAGTTGACTCCTTCAAGCTGATACTCTCTTAATGAGTTTCCACTACGATATTCGTGAGACTGTTCCAGCTTCTTCCAGGCAGTCGGAGGTGGCCGAGTCTAACACAAACAAGTAAAATAGTTTAAGGATCTGTCAAAAACACACCGCTTTATCATCTTTGTATTAACATTCCACAAGATGAATGAAACATGATATTTAACAGGTCATTTACGGTTCTTTTGAGTCTGGGTTGGCGACCCTGGATCTTCTTAAACTCCTCAAGCTTTCCTTCATCTACATCTTCTTTGAGTTCCCAGGTGGCGTCCTCGTAAGGTAGCGAGCACCATTTTACAAGATAATACACAACTGGCTGTGACAGAAGTGAGATAAAAGTGACATTAGCAGAAAATTCAAACCTATTATCCCTACACATGCTACATAAGATCTGGAAGTAGAGAAGATGTGAACCTCGCCGTTATCTTTATCCACGCTTTTGGATTCTTCTAGTATACGGTCCACCTCCACGTAGTCTGGATTGAAAGGCTCTTCATCCTTATGCATTAAGTGATTTAAAAACACATATAAATAACAAGTACTGAATATATACGATAGTCCTTACAGTCAAACCATAACAAAAAAAACATGGAAAGAAAACTACCTCCTGAAAGATGTGCCTCATTTGAGCCTGTTTCGCCTTGAATCTTTTAAGCTTTTGGTGGATCCTCTTGTCTTTCTCCAGCTGTTCCATACTCGCCCATTCACAGTGCAGGTACGAGCTGAGGAGACGGACAGATGTTCTTGGTACAATTTAATCAAATTCAATTTTATTTGTCTTTACACACATACAGATGTACAGTACAATGAAATGTTTCTCTTCGCATATCCCAACTTGTCTGGAAGTTGGGGGTCAGAGCGCAGGGTCCTGGAGCAGACAGGGTTAAAGGGTCTTACTCAAGGACCCAGCAGGGGTGGCGGAGTGTCGCAGAGCCTGGATTTGAACCCCAAACCTTTGGGTTCCCAGCCCAACGCTCTACCCACTAGGCTACACTGTCCCTTAAATTATTCTCAAGTTTCGTGAATTTTACATGAAGTGGAAAAGTCGGGACTTACTAGTTTTTGTATTTCACAAAGAATTCCTCTACTGTGGTATACTGGCCTTGAGAGATCTAGGGTACAAACATTAAAATAGTTTTTATTTATACAGTTTTAATAAGTGACGGGGCTTATTAGATGCTCGATATGTACTAACCAACCTCTTTTTTGGTCTGGCGAATGGCCAAAACTTTATCCACGATGGCTGCGTCCTCTTCACTAGGGTTTTCCTAATAAAAACAAAAAACACAACACAGTGGAACATTAAATTGGTTCTGACAGGCCGTTGTTTTGACAGATTTATTTATTTACTGAGCCTTTTGAGGAAACCGGGGCCGCTGGAGTAAACCCGCGCGGACATGAAGAGAAAGACGCCGGGCCGACCAGGGAAATCTGTGAGGTGACAGTTCTGAACCACTAAGCCATCGTGCCACCCAGTTAAGTCAAATTGTTCGTAGATAAAACAGCAAAACCTGCCAAAAAGTTCTTGTCCTCGAGAAAAGGGAAAAGAAAACTTACCACAAAAAATTGCATGCTGGAGTGACCGTCCACGTCAATCTCTTGTAGCTGAGGCCCAGTGGACTGCGTGCGACCGCTAGGTACGGCTGCAATGGTGGTTACATTCACGTCTTCACCTGCTTCATCTTCATCATCTGTGATCTTAATGTCCAAATCTTCGGTGTATTTTTTTCTTTTTACTTGACGATTAGACCGTCTCATCTAAAAGGGAGTCAAAGAATCCAATTAACAGGTCAGAGTGATTAGAATAATGCACCAATAAATACAATAAAAGAAAAAGAAAGATTTTATATCTATAAACAATGCGTACAATGCCCCCCAACTATTCATTAGCTGTTTTGGTCAGGATGCCATTAGTGATTTTAATTACTGTTAGTGAACTAACAGCATTCAACTTATATTATTAAAAGTCGTTATTATTGATGCTTAATCTTTATAAAGCTGCTATATAATTTGAAAAAGAAAGACCTTGTTTTCCCAGTACTTGTGACTTCATAGCGCATGAAATGATGCTCCTCTAATAACAATAAGAATTTCAATAAGGGCTGACAAACATCTGACAATTCTATTGTTTAATCTTGATTTATATCTTGTGATTGAGCAACAAAAGCCACACTATGATGTGACGGAACTTATTGTACTGTTCAATTCAACTTTGGCAGACTTAGAAATGATTTTTATTGTTTAACAGTCCAAACGAAATGTGACTGCTTGACTGAACGTGGTTACCTGTGACAGGTCTTCTTCTTGTGTGCCAGGAGTGGTAGATGGGTTTAACTCTTCATCTGAATGGTCTGAAGAGGCGTTTCTCTTTCGTTTTTTCGAGACGAGAGTGATTGTGCTGGAGGAAGCAAAAATAAACACCAAATGAAATAATTCCACTTTACTACTACATGAAAAATTGCTGGAAATCTTGTCTGTGCGATTTGGAAGACATATATCATTAATATAAATGAACTTACTTGGACTTTGCTTTGCTTTTACTCTTACTGCCTCCTCCAGCCACCACAGCACCAACACACTTCAGCTTTGCCTTTTTTTCCTCTAGCACAGATTTAGTGGTTGCAGCACCTAAATGGCTCTTCTTCTTATTTCCCGTTACAGCTTTCTTGACGCCGGCTGGGTTTGCACCACCTTCAAGGTCAACGGTCTGACCATCAGGCAATTCATCATGGTTTAAAACCCGTGGGATGTTCCTCTCACCACGGGCTTTGGCCCGAGCAATAGCCTCGGCCACGATCCGATTTGCTTTCTCCTGTTTGCACAAAGTCTCCACTTTTCGCAAAGGTTCGTGGCCCTTGGCCACACGGACACCCTGCAAGGTTGTTGTAGTGGTGGAGCTGGCAGACGACCCCGCTGAAGTATTGATGACCTTCACTACAGAAACAGTACCACCAAGACTGGAAGTTGAGCTTGTCTTGATATAGAAAAATAGAAGAAAATATATATATATTTACTGAAATTGTCCAAAAACATTTTACTACAGACACAAAATGTACATCATTCTACTACAAGTCATACCTGTGGCTGCAACAAGAGTTTAATAGGCACTGCCAATCGCTGACCTCCCTGCGTTTGTGAAATCTGGACGACCTGGGGATTGGCATCAGCATTGGGGGTACTAGAGACTAACTGAAACTAAACCAAAAACAGGTAAATATTACGAACTTGCATCATGATCATGCAACAGTTATGTATGAAAAAATAAAAATAACTACAACTCCTTTGGTCTTACTTTAGGCCCCTGTTGATTAGGCTGCTGCATTTGAAGCTGGATGGTAAGAACTTTTGACTGTGCGCCTGTCTGACCAGTCCGAGCTTGGGTGAGAGCTGCCAGTTGCCCACCCTGAAGAACTAACTTTCCAGGAAGAGTTCCCAAAACAAGCCTGGGCTGCTGCCCCTGCTGTCCAGACACGGGTGTTGAAGAGCAGGCTGAGACCGTTCCGACTTGGTTTACACCACCCTGAGAAGGCTGCTGCAGTACAAGTGTAATTCTTTTGGCATCGCCCTGGAAGGAAAGAATTTAGCACAATTTAGGCATAAACGCAACAATTAAAAATTAAAAGTGCACATTAAAAACATGGATGGAAAAGAGCAAAATTCGAGGAAAAAATATCAGAATACCAAAATATCACAAAAATAGTTTGAACAAAATGGAATAGTTAGAAGATCATATCACTTTTATCTTATATCATTTTGTGATTAAATGACGTTTCATGCTCTATGGGCATCTATACGTAATGTATAAACAGTAATGGAGACGGGTGGAGTGTTTCCACCATTCTGTCCCATCTTTTCCTTTGTAGTTGATAAAAACACAACATTTTTCGGCCAATATTTCATAAATGTAATAACTTATGAACGTAATACATTTTAAATGTCGCGGTTCTTACATTTATTAATTGCTTAAAAAAAATAAACACAAAGGTGGAGCGTTTCCAGCAACAGCTTATTAGTAGACACATAGATCAAAGCAAAGCATTCTGAAAATGTGAAATATGTGAGAATTAAACTAGTAATTTTTTTTTTTATGTAACTGATTTTGTCGCTCGGATTAAAGCCAATTGAAACGTCTCTGGTTGGTACCTTGTTGTTTACAATGTTTTGTTTATGATCCGACATTTAAACCAATCGATATCAAACAACGAATGATTTTAAATCTACGACTTTTATTGCTCGCCACTAAAACCAGAAAGTAAACACAAACGCAACAGCACACTCAGAAACAACACCACCCCACACCCGGGACTGTGACGGTGAGGTACTTGACGATGCAATGTATAAGCCTGACTTTTGACACTTGAACTCTCAAGTATGATGTACACTTCCATCACTAAATCACACAGATGTATTAACCATGAAACACTAGGGTTTTGGTCTTTGTTTTTAAATCTTTAAACTTGCTTTGCCAAAATCTCCAGGGTAAAATTGCTGTACAAACTGTATACATTTGCATTTTAGGATTTTAGTGTTAATGATTTACATATTATACATTAGCAAACTATAACATTTTAAAGCAAAGTTAGAAGTATGGATGGGGAGACAAATTTACCTGTTGCTGTATTGTTGACAAAGTGACACCTTGTGACTGGGCAGCCACTGTACCTCCAGATGTAGTTGCTGCCTGCTCCTGGACTTGTGTTTGTACAGAAACTGGCCCTGGCTGTAACTGAGTCTGTAATTGCAGCTTTGGTACTTGCGTCTGTGTCTGAGGCAACGAGGTCAGCAGCACCTGCTTCATGGGTCCATTGGGTGTCTGCATCACCTGGACACCTGTGCCCAACTTGACTTGTCCCTGGATAGCATTTAACACTGCTCCCCCTGAGACGATGGACATTCCAGGTTTCATAGGAGTCCCTGTCAAAACTCTGGCGATGGTGACTTTTCCAGGAGAGCCTGCAGTCCCTGGGATACTCTGTAGCACCTGAGCTTGACCTTGAGGGCCCTTTAAAATCACGATTTTTGGAGCTGTCTGCCTTGACGCCTGTTGAGTAACTGCGGAAAGCTGTTGTGGTGTAACTTGTGCGCCTGACACAGGTAGAGCCAAAGGGGAACTTAACAGTACAGCGGTTGAACCACTACTAGTACCGGCCAAGGGAAGAGACGTCTGTGGTATGGTCTGGACAGAAAATGGAGCTGCTGCCACAGACACTGCCTGGGGGATTTGTTGTATCTGGAGTGGTACTGTAGAGACAGTAGGTGTGTCTGCGGGTGTTGTGGCTTGTATAAGAGCTGGGGAGCTGCCATCAAACGCTTGGTTACCCGAGTCTATGGTTGCATTCAATGTGTGATCCACTTGGCCCAATGCCAACTTCAGAGCCTCCTCCACTGGATCGGAAGAACTCTGGGTAAAGGTTTCTTCAGGCAGAGGATCCAGGTTAAAGAGTGGCGTGTCATCAAAGAGGTCCATAATTGGGTCTGCCATCTTGTCAACGTTGGCTGAAAAACAGAATAGTAAAATTAAACTTCAGACAAAACAAAAACATTAAAAAATATTAATTTGCAATGAATAAATAATACAAGCTACAATATTGGCTAAAGCAATCCGAGACTTTCTGTGTTGAGTGGACAATCTCTCGGTTTCTGTCAGGGTTACCTCCAGGTACACCGTTTTCCTCCCACATTCCAAAGACATTCAGTGGCTCAAAGATACTAAAATCGTCTGGTATGTGTGTTTGTCTCGGTCACTCTGCAACAGACTGGTGACATGTTCAGGTGTACAGTGTATTCGCTTAGTGTGTGATGACGAATGGAATGTTTTACTTTAATGTATTGCCTGATAGTTAAATCACAGGAGACACTAGTAATCAGAAGGTGGCTGGGTCAAGTCACACCTCTGCAAGGTTGCTGCTGTTGGGCCCTTGAGCAAGGCCCTTAAATCCTGAATGTATAATCAGCCTGTATAGTAAAACTATACGGCGAGGATATGTAAATGTGTGAGTAACTTACCGTGTTTCCTCGCCCTTTACACTTTCTTCTGCCTTGTGTACAGATGCCCTTTAAAAAGGGTGTTTTTCCATGTTCTAAAGAAAATAAATAAGAGTTATTTTTATTATTTAATACTCTAAAGCCTTACATGATGCCTTTAGGTCAAACATATGAGACGGTCAGTCAGGTGGTTGGCTGTCATGCTTCATTATGAGTTATCTGACGTATTGAATAAATGTAATAAGGGTCAATAATGGAGAAATTACCGTAATTAATGAAATATAATGGACATAAATATTATATCTGTTGTACATCCAAACGTGCTATTGCTTAACATCTATCTATATATAAAAGCATCATGCTAATATACCGAAACATCACAAACATTAGCTAACAAGGTTAAATAGTTGCGTGTAGGTGTAAGCAGGTGTAAATCGATTTTATTCGGTTAATCGATACTTAACGATAAAACTTCGCATCATTCGCATTTTTAATGGGTTTTAATCAACAAACCGGACCAAATCTAACACAACGTGCTACTGAAAACACTTAACAAGTACGTCCAGACATTGACAAGGCCGCGGTTATTACGACTCGTCAAATCTATGTAATACCAACTCAAAACTTGTTGCTTTACTAGGGCTGTTTTATCGATAATTGTTTCACGGCGCTAAATTACCTTTGTATTGACACACATGGCTTTCTCCGATTCACAACACTGTGCGATTACAGGAAACGACAGTCGTAGAGCAGGAACTGTATTTCCAGCGACTACGGCGCGCACCCTACTATCATCTCTGACGTTGATTGGTCCAGAGTCTGAACACGAGATAAGATAGACGCCGTTCATTGGTGATACAAAATGCTCGTCAAGCTAGCGGCTGAAATTACTGGGCGGGATGATTTCAACGGCGATCGTACCGTAGTTTGGTTGACAGGGCAATGAATGCACTGTAACCGCTGCTTATTATGATGCTATCAAGGGAGCCTGAATGTTAGATGTTGTAATTACAATTAGTACAATTAGCTTTAATTAAAGTGCAAAATGGCTCAGCAGAGTTCCTGTATGTCTACTTTGGCACGTCATTACAATACATTAAGTCACAATAACCTCAGGCCACCTTATTCTATGATACCTTTATGATTCCAAATTCATTATTTACCTTTTTTTGTTGTTAAATCTTTCCACCTCCACATTTTTTTTACTGCATCAGTCATTTTTATTAATTTATGTGTTTGGGATAAGCAGGACGTAACCATTTGCCTTAAAGTGGTTGTTTATTTAGAATATAATGAAGATTATGTTCTTCGATTTCCTCCGGGTACTCCGGGTTCTTCCCACAGTCCAAAGACACACAGTCATGTTAACTGGAGACACCGAAATTGTCCTGTGTGAGACAACAGACTGACGACTTGTTGACGTTGACACCTTTGTCTTAAGCGACTTACAATATACAATCTGAGCTATTTAGGATTAAGGGCCTTGCTCACGTTTCCAAAAGTGACAACCTGTCAGTGGTGCGGCTTAAACTGGCGTTCTTTGCGTTAGTAGCCTAGCCCTTAAACATCTGTTCATTTGTTAGTTTATTCGGCCAGTGTGACCATAGGATCGAGCGAGGATAAAACTAGATGATGTAAGTACAACGTAAGTACAAATGCTTTTTGTTCTAATACGCTGGCATCTACATTAAACCTTAACACACTGGGAAATCATGCAAACGTCACACATAAAGTCCCAGATCGCCTTACCCAGAAATCAAACCTGGAATAATTTTTGATGTAAGATGACTGTGCTAAACACCAAGCCACCACGTCTCCCATGTCTCCCTCCCATCACTTTATAAAATGTTTATATTTTGTTTGTCCAGCAATATATTCTTCACTGTGTAAGCTACATTTGATTCAGTTAATTTCTAACCAGGATAAAAGTTGAAAAAGCTTTAAAAGTAAATGCACAATATACATTTTGTTTATTGGGTTCTTGATGTTTCACACATTTAGTACATATATGAAAAGAACAGTACTGGTAGTTACTTATTTCACAGGGTTCATCAGTTGACATGATTATTTTGAACACAGTCATTGAGAAACATTAATGACTCCAGATGATTTCATGGCATCCTCGGATCCTGTGCTTTATTCTTCTTTGGTGTTTGTCTTTTGTAGCAGAAACACTAAATCAGTTAGTATCCTTAGTACAAAAAAAGTGGTGAAAGATGTACCGTTCCAATTTTTGGAATTTGTTGCAGACATGAAGTTCAGGAATGGAACAGAAACACTTAAACTGTCTGTTGTGATATAATGGTCTAAGTACATTTAAGAGACTCAGCAGCTTTGTGTCATTGAGGAAGGTTGTTCAAACAAGAAACCCTTTATATTTTCAGTATCATTTAAGTACGGTAGCTGTTAAATAGACCATAGCAAAATGTGGACATTAAAATTGCATCTCTGAGCAGATGTTGAAATAGCAGAAAGATTTAAGATACAGATGTAATATGTAGGTAGTTACAGATGTAAGAACAAAAAATAAACACACGATGGCAGACTCCATCTACATTTTAGCTAACATTGTGACTTAGCTATACTGTTTGCTGAGG